>JASTWR010000994.1:0-64584 GCA_030770355.1 Harpagoxenus sublaevis | reverse complement strand
CGTTCTGACACCTCAGCCGATACACAAAGGCAATAACTCCGGGAGAGAGAACTCTCGCTAACGTCCTACGACAGCGACGTGTTTGATCCTACCGAAGAGGATTATACTCCCAAAGCTCTCAAAATGAGCCAACAAAGGCGACAACGAACCTCGAAGCACGCGTCGACGTGACCCCCCGTAGCAGGTGGGCGAGGAAATTAACCGGCTGCGAGCGGCAAATCACGCGACCTGTCCGAAAGAGACCAACCGCGATCCGCCGAGCCAACACGAACAGGAGTGCCGGATGCCTCCTTAATTACCGACATACTACATTTGGTGCGCGACATGCAGGAGCGCATGGATCAATCCGCGGCGGCCGAATTCGATCGTTCGACCGAAATCCTGCGCGCTATCCGCGAACTACAACACCGTATGAGCCGAGTAGAAAACACCGCGTACGATCACACCAACGCGCTCGAACCGCCGGGTACGTAGCCAGGGCCTCCTGGACGTGAACCTACGGGCGCACGACGAGCGACGTTAGAACCAGCCAGGACACCATATAGGGTTCCCTCAGCCCTAAAGGAAGCCCGAAATATGGATCCCCGAAATTAACGGAGAATCGAGAGAGCGAGTTCGCGAATTCATAAATGCGAGTACATACGCGATGAAAAACATACAGCCCGCGGACGAAGCCATGTTATTAGAAGCTAATCTATGTACAAAATTAAAGGCAAAGGCCATGACCGATTTCGATACGCGCGATATACGCGAGTTCGAGCAGCTGAACGCGAGCTAGAAACCGAATACCTCGGAAAGCGAGGCATGACGCACCTACAATTAGAATTTAATTCCTGA
This sequence comes from Harpagoxenus sublaevis, assembly GCA_030770355.1. Lineage (NCBI taxonomy): Eukaryota > Metazoa > Arthropoda > Insecta > Hymenoptera > Formicidae > Harpagoxenus > Harpagoxenus sublaevis. Next base: position 63,747 of record JASTWR010000994.1, on the reverse strand, counting down.
AGCAAAAACCAGGCGAAGAGCGCAAGAATTTCGGGCGTCGAGTAGAGAAACTCGCCCGCGAACTATACGAGGCCATGGAGGAAGGCCAAGGGCACACGCAGGAGCAACAGAAGGCGATCCTGGAAAAGCATCAAGATGCAAGCCCTGCATAATTTCCAGATCGGGCTGCACGAGGACATTAAAATGCTAGTACGAGCGCAGAGATACACGAGCCTACAAGAAGCGATAACCGGCTGCTAGTGCGGAGGAAAAAGTCAGAGGGCCCTTCCCGAGACATGGGCCGGCATCATCAAAAAATAAATTTTCCGCAGAAAATGCCCGAAACCCGAGAAGTACACCAGTGGAGTGCCATAAGTGCGGAAAGACCGGCCATTACGGGCGAGATTGCCGTCCGAGCCGGCAAGCAAACAAATTTCGCTTTACCAAGGGCGGACAAGCCCAACGGAATAAATGCGGTGGAGTGCAGCCACTGCAAGAAAAATCGGGCACAAGCGAGAAGAATGCTGGTGGTTGAACGGACGGCCTAGAGCGGACGGAATCACGTAAAGCGAAAGCGAGCAGCGCAAAGCAAGCGCCCGTGAGCGCGATAAGGAAGCACAAAGCGCAAGCGACGAGCGATGAATCATCGACCGCCAGCAGTAGCGAAGAGGAAGAAGAGAGACCGCGACAGACTAAAGCGCGTGCCGCAGAAGAGTATCGGGTGACCCAGATAACGGAGAAGCATAAAGTGGGCCCGTTAGACATGATTACACTGCCGATTCAAGAGGCAGAAAGAGGCGAGATGAATCTTTTTACTCGATTCGGGAGCGACTCTGACCCTTATTAAGGTAGGAAACCTAAAGGGCAAAACGATGATAAAGGAGGAACGTCTAGCTCTAATAGGCGTGACCGGACATCAGATCCATACGCTTGGAAAAAATTAAGGCTACGGTGGACCTCGGAAAAAGGAAGATTCGACATACCATGTATGTAGTGAAGGACGATTTCCCGATAGAGTACGAAGGGATACTCGGGAACGACTTCCTTACCAAACACAAGGCCGATATCTCGAACGCGTCGAAACATGTCAAAATAGGAAAAACTATATTCAAACTCCGGCCATTTCGAAAGGTAATCTTACCCCTCACAGCGAGACAATCGTGAAGGCAACCACCGATCATAATCGGGTAGGCATCGTGAGGAGCGGCGAGCTTGCGCCAGGAGTATTTATCGGGCATTGTCTAGTAAAACCCGTCGAATTCACTTGCCCGGTCAGCGTGTTGAACGTGACGGACAAGCCGGTGAAGCTCCTCACTCCACACGTAACACTAGAAGACGTGCCGGCGAACGATGCCGCGAACATGCTCACGTTACAAGCGAACGAAGAGCGCGAACCTGTCACCGAGAGACAGAAAAAATTACGCGATCAAATACAAACCGAACATCTGAACGAGGAAGAACGCAAAGAAGTCGAATTAATATGCGATGAATTCTGCGACGTTTTTTTTCTAGAAGGAGACACTTTAAGTGCGACCACAGCTATTGAGCACGAATAAATACGCGCCCAGATAGCGCGCCAGCGAACGTGAAAACCGTATCGGTTACCTGAGAAGCATAAGGCCGAAGTCAAACGGCAAATACAGAAAATGCTAGACGAAGGAATAATTCGCCCCAGCACGAGTCAATGGAACGCACCAATAATAGTTGTCCCGAAAAAGCCTGACGCGTCCGGAAAAATTAGATTTCGCGTCGTGATCGATTTCAGAAAAGCGAACGACCTGACGATGGGAGATTCCTTCCCCATGCCGAATATCACCGACATACTCGACCAGCTAGGTAACGCGAAGTATTTTACGGTGTTAGATTTAGCCTCGGGATACCATCAAATTCCGATGCGCGAAGATCACAAGCAGAAGACAGCATTCTCCATCCCGGACGGACATTTCGAATTCAACCGAATGCCGTTCGGTTTGAAAAACGCGCCAGCCGCATTTCAACGGCTAATGTACGCAGTACTAGCCGGACTACTAGGGTTAAAATGTTTCGTTTATATAGACGACATAGTAATATACGGAGCATCCTTGAAGGAGCACCTGAAGCGACTAATCGCGGTGCTAATAAGACTCCGGCAATTTAATTTAAAGCTACAGCCTGACAAGTGCGCATTCTTAAGAAAAGAGGTAGTTTATCTAGGACACGTAATTTCAGAAGAAGGGATATCGCCAGACCCGACCAAACTGCAAGCAGTAAGAGAGTTTCCGACTCCCAAAAGAATAAAAGATATCCAATCGTTTATCGGTCTAGCAGGATACTACCGAAAATTTATAAATAATTTTTCCAAAATAGCCAAACCACTAACCAAACTCACAAAAAAGGACGAAAAATTCGTTTGGACGGTCGAACAGCAAAATGCGTTCGATCTATTAAAAGAAAAATTAACGACGGCACCCGTATTGAATTACCCAGATTTCAATCAAGAATTCCTGGTGACGACAGACGCATCCGATTACGCCATCGGAGCCGTACTGTCGCAGGGGCCAGTAGGCCAAGATCGGCCGATTGCTTACGCCAGCAGAGTTTTGTGTAAGGCAGAACAAAATTATAACACGACCGAAAAAGAATTATTAGCGATCGTATGGGCGGTTAAACATTTCCGCCCCTATTTATACGGTACTAGGTTTAAAATAATAACCGACCATAAGCCACTGATATGGCTATTCAATGTAACCGACCCCGGATCGAGATTAATCCGGTGGAGATTAAAATTAGAGGAGTACGACTATGAGATCGTGCATAAAGCAGGAAAGAATAACGTCAACGCCGATGCGCTGAGCCGAAACCCGATAACGGAGACGCCGGCGATACATATGACACAACAAGAAGAGGACACGCCAAGGGAATACACCGAGGAAGAAAAGCGGCAGATATTATTCGAGTATCATGACTCACCCATAGGAGGGCATCAAGGAGTCACTCGAACGTTGAACCGAATTCGATTACGGCACAACTGGCACGGAATTACGACAGACATAGAAAACTACATAAGTAAATGCGAACTGTGTCAGAAAAACAAGTTAAGTAGGAAAACCAAGATGCCATTAATTATCACAGATACACCCGAGCGTCCGTTCGAGAAATGCGCGCTCGATATCGTAGGCCCGTTGACTATCACAAATAACGGAAACAAATATATTTTGACATTCCAAGATAATCTCACGAAGTTTAGTAAAGCAATACCCGTAGAGAATCAGGAAGCGAATACAATCGCCAAAGCATTCGTCACTAAAATAGTGCTAGAACATGGAATACCCGAAAAAATTCTCACGGACCAAGGAACAAACTTCACGAGCGAAATGTTTAAAAATATGTGCAAATTACTGAAAATCGATAAAATTCAAACAACGGCATATCACCCTGAGAGTAACGGCGCACTAGAGAGATCGCATCGCACTCTCGCCGAATACCTGAGACATTATGTAAACCAAGACCAAACTGACTGGGACGAATGGCTCCCATACGCAATGTTTACATATAATACGACGCCACACTCTACTACCGGGTTCACGCCATTCGAATTGGTCTACGGGCACCGACCTGACCTACCGACGGCTCTAACAAAACCACCGAAATTAACATATTCATACGAGGATTACGCGAAAGAACTACGAGAGCGGATCCGCGCAGCGAATCAAATCGCGAGAGAAAATACGAAGGACGAGAAAGCGAAATCGAAACTACAATTTGATAAAAAATGCAACAAGGCGACCTTCAAAGTAGGCGATAAGGTGCTACTTTACGACGAAACGATACGACGAGGCCGCTCAAAGAAACTGGAATCACAATGGATAGGACCCTACGTGATTACGGAAAAACACGACAATGTCAACTATACGATTAAAATTAAGCGAAAAACAATACGCGTGCATGCGAACCGTTTAAAAGCATTTATCGAAGAATAAAAACACTAAGCGCAAAAGAACAAACCATAAAGATAAAAATAATTAGATAAGAATAGTCATACCTCACTCGCGACGAGGCCCACCATGGCCGCGTCCGGCCACAAAAGTATTTTGGAACCTAGCTAGGAAGCGGCCACGCCCCCCAGGGACGGCAGGACTCCGTCCCCGGCCAACAACAGGACAACCGATGCCGGCCTGACGCAAAATGCGCTCATGGAAAATCCAGGGATCATCGGGATGTAGTCCGGGCCGGAATCCCCTCGCAACCATAGCAGCATACAAGTAGGCGCGCCCCAGACCCCGGACAGGAACGTCCAAAACAGGACCATCGATCTCCTCGTCCACTGGGACCTCACCGGGGTCCACAGCACTAGCACAAACTGGCGTAAATTCCAGGGGAGACATAATAAGAAAAATTTTTTTTTTTCTTCTCACAAAACCGTTGACGATAGCTCACGACTGAGGACAGACGTAGACTAAAGCGAAGACCCTCGAAGCGATTAAAAAGTAGCATCTAGTTACAGCCACCGTCAGCACAAGTAAAGATAGAACAAATTCACGTTGCAGGATAGCTACTATCATCGTATGCTTCGCGAAAGAAGTGACATCCGAACCGAAGTCACCCTACGCGGTGACATCATTTAGCGACAAGCCAGGAATATATTTCGAAAAAATCGGGACCATGCAGCTACAAGAAGCAACGTGGAAATTGGCCATTAGAATCGATGTAGCATCCTTCGGAATACGATACCAAGCAATTACAACGATATCTAGAACAAACCAAGAACCTATGCGACAAATTAGATAAAAATAATCAAGAGGCATGCACCAATATCCTCCGCATAACAGAGAGTAGTAACGCGAAACTAACGCAACTAATATTACGCCTACAGACAATATACAAACCACCGACAAACCGACGCGGACTAATAGACGCAATAGGTACAGTAAGCAAAACTCTATTCGGCACAATGGACGCCGACGACGCACGACGAATACAGGAACAGATAGACCTAATACAAAATCAGCGAAATACGATACAGCACGCGGCAAGAAATCAGATCAAAATTATAAACGCGACACTAGGACATATAGAAACCTTACAGAAAGCAATAAACAACAACGAAAATCTACTAGCGAACGTTACGAGAAGGGTACAACAAAAAATGTCAAAATTAATAGGCCGCAAAGAAATAGACGAACATTTGTTGGTGATAACCGCGATAATGAATAAACTAATAAACGACGTAGAAGAAGTCTTAGAATACTTGACCTACACCAAACACGACATACTACTCGTACGACTTTTACCAATTGAACAAATTATATCGGAATTAAAAGAAGCAACAGCACACCTTGCCCAAGGCACCTATTTCCCTTTCAAAGTACAGATAGAAAACTGGAATACCATCCAAAATTTTGTAAAAATAAGTGCGTATTACGAAATAACCGGAGTTTACACTATTATATCTTTCCCCATTGTAACGTTTCCAAACTACGAAATTGTACGGGTAAATCCACTACCGATACACAATAATAAAAACATATTTGTGATTCCCGACACCACTCACACACTCATAGCAATAGACAAAATGAATCGCAACTACCTCACGCTAAAAGAAAACGACCTAAATAAATGCATACACGCCGACTCGAATTTCATATGCGATATGAGTCACCCCACATATTTTGTAACAGCGAACGCACCATGCGAGGTGCAAATATACGTAAAGACACCGGGACACCAGAATAGCTGCGAACAACGTCACATCCGATCTCACGTGACGTTCTGGATAGCGCTAGCGGAACCTCAAGCATGGTTGTTTTCCACCCCGTCTAAACAAGAAATAACGATACAATGCAACAACCAAGTAGAGAATAGAATTGAAATAAAAGGAACAGGAAAAATAAAACTAAACGACAATTGTAAACTGACTACAGCAGACGTAACCCTACGAACGAAAAAACAAACGAACATTAAATATATACAAATAAATCTACCACAATTTAACTTAACAATTAAAGCGACAACTAAAGATAACGAAAAGAATAAAAAATCAGATATAGAATTACATTTGGAACCGGTAATCAACGACCCCGCGGAACTAAGAAAATTAAGCCTGAACTTAGAACAAATAGACGAGGAAATAGAAAACAATCAAGCAAACTGGTACTCGAATAAATATGTAATCTATCCCGTGGGCTCCGTGACCACAGGTGTACTACTAATAGGAATCGTAATCACCATATGGGTGATAAAAAAGAAAACAAAAAAAGACACACGAAGCGATTTCCGTCGACGACTAGAAAAATAAATCAACAAAAGTAGAATGTAACCTCCCGAGAAGAGAAAAACGCAAATAACGAAAAACCTCCGACACCTCAGTTTTTCTTCTTCCACGGGGGGAGGGATGTTGTGAGCGCACAACGATATAAGTAATCCGACCCTAGCAACTAAACTCAAGTACGAAATCCGCCGAAAAACCTGACGTTTGCATCGGACGACGATCATCCGATGCAAACCGACACCGGAACCCAGAGCGTTCAACTCCAGGTTGACCGAAAGCGCTGATGCGAAGGTCAGCGCAGAGCGCTGACGACAACGCTAACTCGGGAGCCCCCGAGTTAGCAACAGAACATCGACCCGGTAATATAAATACCGCCGATTCGGAAGATCGGGCGGGCAGTCCTAAACCGAAACGTGTACCGACTAACGTCTAAATTCAACCATTGTAACACCCGCAAGTCAGGGTAGTGAAATTAAGCAATCTCTGTAAATCAAAGCCGGTTTATTAAATAACAAGTGAAACAAGGGCATTAGAGAGTGTTATTCTGCATCCTGCGACGGATCCCGAACCCAGTGCCGGCTCCAACCCCGTACCGGCACAACAATACATCAATAAGGAAAAGCTGATTCAATTGAATTGATTCGATCAGATTTATCTGATAGAACGTGATTGATGGTGTAACGTGTTTTCCATGTCGTCCCTGATTTCCACGCCCAAAATTATCTGAATTCTTACTATCCTGAGTTTCGGTTTCATCATGATAGGAAATAAACCACAGAATCGCAATAAAGTATGATTCATAAATCAATAAGGAAAACCTAATCCAATTGCATTGATTCGATCAGGTTTATCTGATAGAATGTGATTGCCCTGATTTCCAGGCCCGAAATTACCTGAATCCTGAGTTCCGGATTTATCATAATAGGAATCGAATCACAGAATCGCTATGAACTATGATTCATACATCAATAAGGAAAAGCTGATTTAATTGCATTAGATCTTTCTTTGCGAACAATTCTTCCGTCAGGTTTTTTAGACAGAACATGATGGATGGTGGAACATGTTTTTCGTACCGTCTCTGATTCTTGGACATATAAATGTATCTTGTTAATAGTCAGTTAAAAATCTATACACTTTCAGTTCAACTTCTCAAATTCATTGTGATATATTTCAACAATTGTGAAATTAATATATATCCTTATACAAAGTCAATCTTATTAATATGTTCCATTCAGATTAGAAATCGATTATCAGAAATATCATATTGGATAAGATTTGAATGTTTTCGTAATATCCGCTATTAAAGTATATTGATTATAGTTTAGATAAAATTCTATTAATTCTTTATTCAAACAGATAGAACATATAATTAAAATTATATTGAACAGAATACAAACTTGTTAATGTTGAATCATACCATTCATATAAGAAGTGAAACGGATACAATTTTATTGGTTATGATAGAAATGTTATCAAGTCCCGCGAGGGCTTCGGATATAACTGTATACAACTGTATCGGTCATGATACAAAATTGTCAAATTTTTTATCTTATCTGATACAGTTCTATCCATTCTTTTAAGCAGGGAAGGTAATAGTCCTATTTCTGCTGATTTTTAATTTAAACATGATCGCTAGCAGTTTAACCGGTATTCAAGTACGTATTAATTTTACTATTATATCACAAGTACTTTCCGAGCAAACGAGTATTTTCTTTATTTTGATAAACAAGTGAAAAATTTGAGAAAAATAATACCATCTTCAGTAATCGTCTTCAGTAACCGCGGTATGAAATTTCAACTAGTCAGTGCGACAGCCGAAAAAAAGGATTATTATGCCTATGATGGATATAGGAACCAATCTCCAATAACCTTGACCTTGACATATCCCAGTAAACAAAATGATAGCAGTCTGTCGGCAGATTGGTAACAGATTTGATCAGATAGGTATGTCAGCAGACTGACATCAACCATATTGACAGCAGAAATCGCGTAGACAGAGCCTACTGACAGAGACAATGTACCTAAGCAGATTGGCAGCAGAAACCGTACTGAACCTGAACGATTCCAGCCAGAATCTGCTCGATTTTTGCCACCAATCTGCTGCCTGATTATGTTAGCAGATTCTGTTATACTTCTGTTGGCGTTCTGTCTATAACATCATGTGATATATCAAAACCGGCATCAAATCTGTAGTCTTCCTGCCGACAAACTTTGTAGCAGATATTTTGCGAGATCTGCTTCCGACAGACTTGGCTGTCTGGATATGTTGTCAAGAATATTATCCTGAGTAACGTACAAAAGATTTTCACCATCGCTCGTTGTTTATTAAAAAGTTATTAACAAAGGAAGATTTATAAATAAAATGTAATTTTCGTTTGCTTATATACACTGGAACAAACATATGCGTGGGCGGAGAGGGGAACTCCGTCCTTCCCCTTGCACCCCGCCCACGCATATATTGTTCCTGCGTATATCAGCAAACAAAAATTACATTTTGATAAAACAGTTTTTCGCGCAGCATAAAATATATTATATAAGTACGAGCGTCAATGCATGGCAACTAGTTTGCATCTCACGTTTAGTTAGTTATTTCTGTTCTAAGTTTGTACGTTTTTCATTCTTGTCTTTAGTCTTGTTCAAGAAGCGCACACGAGTCGTCGCAATAAAGTAGATCGTCTCGATTATAATTAGTACGCTAAGTTATTCTCTCCCTGCTTCTCCTTCCTCCTATCACAATACTTAACAGGTTATGGGCCCAGTCACCCTAGCCGCTCTGTGGTAATTGTGTGTAGGAAAAGGTTGCGGGAAAGAGATCGTGAGTCGCGTGGCCGTTGTGCGGGCAGCCATATTAGTGAGCGTTGTTGTCGTCGTGATTGTGCGGACGCACGAGAAAAGTCGAAAGAAAAGTATTCGTCATGGGTGAAGAGATCTCGGTGCGAAATGTTACAAAGTTCGACGGGACAAATTTTCAGGCCTGGAAATTCCAGCTGAAACAAGTATTTGTGGCGTCGGGAATACTCGATGTGGTCGACGGGACGAGAGTCATGCCGCAAGAACGTGACTCGGCGGCTGCAAAAACATGGGTAAAAGACAATGCAAAAGCCATGTTTTTAATGTCATCGTCAATCGAATATGGACAGCTCGAGAGTCTACTGATCTGTACAACCGCGAAAGAAATGTGGGACAAATTGAGTCGAGTCCACGAACAAAAGAGTGCGTCGAATAAAATATTTCTTCTGCAAAAATTCCACGAGTACAAAATGGCCGCGAGTGACTCGGTTGTGCAGCATATTTCAAAAGTCCAAAATATGGCCGCACAGCTAACAGACATTGGCAAGACCGTAACTAATGCAACAATTATTGCAAAAGTTCTCGCGAGTTTAGTGTCGAAATACAGTCCGTTTCTAACCGCGTGGGACAGTGTGGATCCAGAGAAACAAACTATAGAGAATCTCCAAGAGCGGTTAATTAAAGAAGAGGCGCGGATGAGCGCAGACAGTAATTCGGCGAGTGCGTTGGCGGCCCTGCGACACGGCGGTGCATCACAGAACTCCGAGAAGGACGAGAAGAAGACCCGCCGCTCAAAGAAGTATGTCGAGTGCTACAGATGCGGAGATAAAGGACATTACGCCTGTGAGTGCCACAACAAGAAACGTGACAATAGTGATCAGGAAGACAGTCGGTCCAACGACTGCGCATTCATGGTGGAGACTTGTGGTCCTGAAAACAGAAGCAAATACAGAGAGCCATCTGCCGAATTGTGCAAGCAGCTGTTGAGTGCCGAGTAAAGCAAGGTGTGGCTTACCGACAGTGGGGCCTCTAAACGTATGACTTATAGACGCGAGTGGTTTACCGAATACAAAGTACGTAACAAGGGCGACACTGTATCGCTAGGAGACAATAGACAATGTGCGATAGTCGGTGAAGGTGCAATAGACATAGAGAAGTTAGTCGATGGACAGTGGCGAAAGGGGCGCATTGAAAACGTACTTCATGTGCCCGAATTGAAAAAGAATCTGTTTTCGGTAGGAGCATGCACAACAAAAGGATTTTCAGTGAATTTCTGCAACAGGCAAGCAACAATTTTGCGTCAAGGAGAAGTTGTAGCTTCGGGACTAAAACAAGACAACGAAGTGTACAGAATGTTCTTTCGAGTGACAGATTCTAAGAGTGTCAACGAGGCGAACGTGTCAACCGCAAATTTACAAGTGTGGCATGAGCGTCTTGGTCATGTAAACAAGCGAGCGCTTCGTGAAATGGCGGACAAAGGACTGGTTGGCGGGATAAAAATGTCAGACACTCGCGAGTTTTTCTGTCGGCAAATCTCATCGTTTGTCCTTCAATAAGCGTCCAGTGAAAGTGTCCACGAAACCCGGTGAATTAATTCACACAGATGTGTGCGGCCCTATGTCTGTGGCGTCCCCCAGCGGCTCAAAATATTTTCTGATATTGAAGGACGACGCGTCAGGATTTCGGTACGTGTACTTTCTTCGACACAAATCGGACGTATATGATTGTTTCAAAGACTTCGAGAAGATAGTGTCCAACAAGTTCGGTGAGTCAATAAAAATTTTACGTTCTGATAACGGTCTCGAGTTCTGTAACAAGAAAATGGACGAATTCCTGGCCATGCGTGGAATCACAAGAGAGACCACGGCACCGTACACTCCAGAACAGAACGGTAGAGCCGAACGGGATAATCGGACAATTGTGGAAAGTGCGCGAACCATGTTGCACGCGAAAAGTCTCCCGCTAACTTTATGGGCGGAGGCTGTAAACACCGCTGTCTACATCCTCAATAGAACTGTGTTATCAAGTACGCGCGAGGGTGTTACACCGTTCGAGATCTGGACCGGTAAGAAACCGAGTCTGAAACATGTACGTATTTTTGGTTCAAGGGCTTATGCTCACATCCCGAAGCAGTTCACTCAAAAGTTAGACGTGCGTGCCAAAGAAGTAATACTGGTTGGCTATCAAGGAAACTCTGATAATTACCGAGTGTATGATCCCGTTTCCAAGAAAGTGTCGGTAACAAGAGACGCGACTTTTCACGAACAACTCGGTAAAGTGCCATGGATGAGCAAAGATACTGCAGAGAACGTATCTATCTCATGGAAAGACACTGAAGAGGTCGAGAATCGCCAGGACAGTTTACCAGAGGGGTCAGGTGATGAAGCCGAAGAAGGAGAACACGAAGGTCAAAATCAAATACGCTGTCAAAATCAAGAGCCAGAGGCCGCGCAGCGACAGCTCAGGGATCGATCCACCAACAAACTGCCTAAGAGATATGAGACGAATGCAGCTGAGTACAACAATCCTGTTACAGTCGAGGAAGCACTAAAAGGAGTTGATGCTGTTGCAATCCGAACTCGTGACGATTGCCACAGTTTAATTAAAATAGGAAGTCGCGAGTTATCATAGTATTATTAAAATAGGAAGTCGCGAGTTAAACAGGAAACCGCGAGTCAGCATAACAGCTGACTGCGCGGCCAGACTCTCTTCCGAAAACCGACGCGACCTAGAGAGGTTCGCGGAACGCTGACCGCGCAAGGACCTTGAACCGATCCCGCTTGACGACGATACGGAATAAATAGAGCGGAGGACAGGGATCGGGAGGGCAGTTCAAAGTCAGAGTTCGAGTCAGTGACAATTGTAACGCGTAATAATAAGAAAGATTATTGTACATTGAAATAAAACTTGAATTTATTAAAGCGTTTGAAAGTAAAAGTCATATCGAGTCTGTGATTTCTCCCGACGACTTCCCCGCGGACAGTGATCCCAATATTCGTGCACGGAGCGGCACAACAATGCTTCTAAATGGAAAGAAGCAATCGACAATGAGTTACAAGCCCACAAAGAAAATCAGACCTGGTTGATTGTGAAGAAGATTCCAGACATGAAGATAATAGACTCTAAATGGGTCTTTAAGGTTCTCAAGGATACTCAGGGAAATGCTTATCGTTTCAAGGCACGGCTGTGCGCCCGTGGATTTATGCAGACACAAGGAATTGATTTTTCAGAGACGTTCTCACCAGTTGTGAGATACGACTCACTGAGAGTACTCCTCGCAGTAGCAGCTGAAATGGATCTGGAGCTTGGTCAATTTGATGTTCAAACTGCGTTTCTATACGGGGAACTTGAGGAGACCATCTACATGAAGATTCCAGAGGGTCTTGTCGTCGAGGAAAATGTGAATACAAGTGAATATGTGTGTAAACTGAGAAAGTCCTTGTATGGACTAAAACAAGCACCGCGTTGCTGGAGCGATAAATTCCGCGCGTTTCTTAAGCGTTTCGAGTTTCGAGAAACCTCAGCCGACAAATGCATTTTTATTGGTCAATTCGCAGGCTCAAAAGTGCTCTTAGCGTTGTTTGTAGATGACGGACTAATTGCGGCGGAATCTCAAGAAGCTATAAACTTTGTGATCGAATGCCTGAGTAGTGCATTTAATATAACACTAGGTGACTCGAAAATGTATGTAGGGATGCAAATCGAGCGAGATCGAATAAATAAGTCAATATTTGTACACCAAAGCGCGTATGTTGAGAGGAGTCTAGTAAAGTTTCGTATGAATGAAGCAAAAGCGGTGTGTGTGCCAGCGGATCCAAATGTCGTTTTGCATCCAGCTGATGAATGTAACGTAGAGTCGAGCAATGTTCCTTACAGGGAAGCGGTTGGGACACTAATGTTCTTGGCGACCGTATCGCGTCCTGATATTTCCTATGCAGTAAACTCCGTGAGTAAATATCTTAACAAGCATAATCACAAGCATTGGAGAGCTGTAAAGAGAATATTCGCATACCTTGTTGGTACAGTAGGTTGTGGTATAGAGTATAGAAGCGGCGGAAGCAAGCCTAGTCTAGTGGGTTTTTCAGACGCGGATTTCGCTAGCGACGTGGAGACCAGAAGGTCAACCACAGGATATATTTTTAATCTAGCAAGTGGTCCTATAACATGGTCCTCTCAGAGGCAGAAAATGGTCGTGTTAAGTACGACTGAATCCGAGTATGTGGCGGCAGCTTCAGCAGCAAAAGAAGCAGTTTGGCTTAGGAGGTTGTTAGAGGATATTGGGTATCCGTGCTCCAGTGCAACAACGCTATATGTTGATAATCAAAGTGCGATGCGCCTTGTGAAAAATCCAGAGTTTCACAAACGTACTAAACACATAGACATCCGGTTTCACTATGTACGAGAAAAGACTGAAAGTAACGAAATAGTATTAAAATATATTGCAACCGAACTACAGACAGCCGATATATTCACGAAAGCTTTGCCGAAAAATCGATTCCGTATGTTATGCGAAAATATTATTACGTATAGAGGTCATGCTGAGCGCTCAAACGGCGGAAGTGATAAAACAGTTTTTCGCGCAGCATAAAATATATTATATAAGTACGAGCGTCAATGCATGGCAACTAGTTTGCATCTCACGTTTAGTTAGTTATTTTTGTTCTAAGTTTGTACGTTTTTCATTCTCGGACGTCTTCGGGTGTCACCGCCGTTTTTCATTGGCAGTCTTTCTTTCGTTCGTTTCCGCCACGCGTCGTGCGTCCGTTTTCGGTTAGTAGTTTAGTCTTGTTCAAGAAGCGAACACGAGTCGTCGCAATAAAGTAGATCGTCTCGATTATAATTAGTACGCTAAGTTATTCTCTCCCTGCTTCTCCTTCCTCCTATCACAATACTTAACACATTTTATTTATGAATCTTTTTTTGTTTGTTAATATCTTTTTAATAAACACATAAACAACGAACAACGGCTAAAATCTTTTGAAGGTTACTCAGGAAGATGGCCTCTATAATATAATATGTGTCAAGGTCAAGATCATCGGAGGGGAGTCCCCTAAAATGCATAATTACTGAAAAAAGTACGAAAACAGTTAAATATGTATTTTAGATATTGATGAATTTAGACAAGAAAGCAAGTGACATTGTTGCGCCCGTTACGATCTATATTGCACAACTCATTCATCTGTTTCTTTATTTCTAGCAAGCTCAATTTCTACTGGATTACACCGGTTATAATCGTAGCCAAAATTTTATACTCTAAATCTAAATCGACGTAAAAACATCCGAATATGTACGGTTACAGGCTGAAAACTTTTGGACAATTCTGTCCCTCACACACAGAACAAAAGACTATTCTGTTATTTTTCTCCTGCAGTCGCTTCTTTACGTCGAATAATCGTGAAAATTGAGGTCTATTTATTATTGTATTTCTAAATCTAAACGGTCAATAATTTCGGGGTTTTTTACTAGTATTCCTAAAGTGTCCTTCTACTATATATCCGTTTTTCATCACTTTCTATAGACTCGTTGTAATTATTAAAATTCAAAAAACGAGATTTCCGTCTGCTTTGTGTATCAAATACATGTAAAAAATACAATTTTTGACAGCGAATATCTCGACTTTGGTACGGGCACGGTTCTTACAATTGAGGAGGTGTATAGATAACACTATTAATAGCATATGGTCCAAATTTTAAGCAAATACATAAAAAATCGATTTACCGGAAAACGTCCTTGGATGTATCGGAGGTACAATCTTAGACAAAAGTGCATGAAATTTGAAATACTTGAATATCTATGTCTAAAGCATAGTAAATCTAGATGTAAGATACTCAAATGATAGTAGGAGTCTTATTTTTACTCCTAGAAAGGTATTTTTTACTTAGTTAAATGAAGCAATGTGTTTATTGATTTTACTTTTTTATTACGGAACAATAAAAAAGAAATAATTAGTTTGTAATTTGTTTTAAATATAATGCCGTGTTTGAAAAAAATCTAAAAAAAATGGGAAGATAGTCTTTTATGTAATATATATACATTTTCTAAATTTTTTCCAAGGGTTCTTCTCTTAAGGAGTGTGCAAAAAAATTTCTTGAATATTTTAAACGATTCTGCAAGTCGAGTTTTGGCGTGGAAAATTCTAAAGAAAAACGTGTTTCATAATGCCTTAAAATGATTTATGATACTTGACATCTATAATAGGGGCAGAGAAAAAAATAAAATATAAAAAACACGTTTTTTAATGATATTCCAGCAATGAGGCAAGAAAGAGCTAAATATGGAATTCTCCACAGATAATTTTGTCAATTATTAAACCTTCGAGTTGTCCCTAATCCAAATTAGTTTTGTTTGGGGGCCGCTATAGATCCCCACTTATCTTACTATATCCTTAAAAAAAATACATTTTTTATATATATTATATTAAGGGGGGAACCTGCTGTAGAATGCTTCAAAAAGCATAAATTTTGCGATTTTTTTTCTCGTCTCCAATAAAACAAATCTTTTCTAAACTTCTGGGGTGTTTTAGTACACATTTTGACATTAACAAAAAAATTTTTTTATACAAAAATATTGATCTTTAATATGAAATGTTTAGCGATATTCACAACGCCTTTTTTTCATTCTCGTACACTCTAGCGTGCGTAATTTTTGTCTGTAACAAAAAAACAAAAACATTTCTTAATTTTCATGTAATTACCTTCTATGTGAACCTCAAAAACTTTTTAAATATCGAAAATTAAACAAATTGTGAGACTTTGAAGAAAAAGTTTTACTTCACTTTTTCTTCAAAGTCTCACAATTTGTTTAATTTTCGATATTAAAAAAGTTTTTGAGGTTCACATAGAAGGTAATTACATACAAATTAAGAAATGTTTTTGTTTTTTTGTTACAGACACAAATTACTCACTCTAGAGTGTACGAGAATGAAAAAAAGGCGTTCTAAATATCACTAAACATTTCATATTAAAGATCAATATTTTTGTATAAAAAAATCTTTTTGTTAATGTCAAAATGTGTACTAAAGCACCGCAGAAGTTTAGAAAAGATTCGTTTTATTGGAGCCGAGAAAAAAAATCGCAAAAAATTATTCTTTTTCAAACGTTCTATAGCAGGTTCCCCCCTTAATTTATTATACTGCATATGGGCAATATTCCACGTCAAATCGAACGAGAAATGACCTCGTATTTTTTAAATTGATTGTAAAACTTCATTTACGTTAAATATACATAAAATAAGCAGATACCTAATTTTTATTTGTCCGAAATATTTTTTTTTGCAAGTTATAAGCAATACAATTTTCGTGAAAAATGCGAAGAAGTCATCTTCAAAAATTAATATTACTGGTTATATTTGTCGTACAGAGACCTTTAAAAAATTAAGCTAAGGATTTAAAGCTAAGAAGACTGTCTTTTTGAAAAAAAAAAAATAGTTTCAAGTTACAATAAATTACAAATTTTAATTGTTATAAGCAATTAAAATGTTTAATTAATTTTTTGTTAAAAAATACATTTAAAAAATTTTAAAATAATGCTATCTTATTCTTTATTTGATTCTGATAGTATATACATACTTTTATTTTATGAAGAAGCGATAGATTCTATTTTTTATATAATTTTAATGACTGAGGCTGCACCGCGTTGTGCCGCACTGTGCTCGTGGCTCTGGCTCGATCAAATAGCAGAGGGCACATCGATTTCTTCGGAAATCTCTTGTAGGAAGAATGTACAGTATGAATGACATAATATATAATATAATGTAATAACATAATTTATAATTGAATATAATTACAATTATACAAATTACATTTTTGTTATGAATATTACATTTTAAAAATTGTGCATTGTTTCTGATGATAAAGTAAATTTTGTTACTGCTGTGTATAATTTAACCGTTAATTTTCTTTTTCGTTCTGAACTGCTGGGATTTTCTGCAATGGATATTGTGCTCTAAATTTTTTGATCGGACAATTCCTATTAGACCCAGACTTTTGGCGCTCTACAAGTCTGTAAGTGACTACGCTATTATTTTTTCATCTTCTGCGTGGAGTTCAACAAAATTGAAATTTACACTGTATCTATAACTTTATAAATTTTCCGATAAGAAAAATTGGAGCATAACATTTATTACAGAAAATCCCGGCAATTCAAAACAGAAAAAAAATTAACGATTAAATTATACAGCGCTGTACAGTAAAACAAAACAATTTACTTTACCAGAATACTACACAATTGTTAAAATGTAATATTCATAACAAAAATGTAATTTGTATAATTTTTATTATATTCAACATTATACAGGGTGTGAGAAAAGTCTGGAAACGGTCAAATATCTCGAAAACAAGACATTTTAGGAAAAATGTTTCATACAGAAGTTGTAGGGTTTAAAAAGATCTGTTTACTGACTTTATCAGTTTGATCTTAGGTGGCGTCGTTTAGGTCGTCAGGGTCACTTTAAATTTTTTAAATCGGACCCCCTATTTTTTGTTGCATATTCTTGAAGCCCTTGTCGAGAAGTTTTTAAAACACTATAACAAAACTCTTTTGTTAAAAATTTTGTGATATTTCAAATTTTGTCATTAAATTTTTAATATAAAATATGAAATATCTCGTAAAGAATTCACTTTTTGATGACTTTACCATAATACTTTTATACGTAGAATAATGAAAGGAATCGAACAATAATATTAATTTTTACATTTGCAATTTTGTGAAGTTGAATGCGTCTACAAAATGCAATAAAATTTTTTAACATTATTATTTTTGTTTTTTTACAACAATCGATTCTTTTCATTATTCTACGCATAAAAGTATTAAGATAAAGTCAACGAAAAGTGAATACTTTACGAGATATTTCATATTTTATATTAAAAATTTAATGACAAAATTTGAAATATCTCGAGACATTTTTAACGAAAGAGAGTTTTGTTATAGTGTTTTGAAAACTTCTCGACAAGGGCTACAAGAATATGCAATAAAAAATAGGGGGTCCGATTAAAAAAATTTAAAGTGACCATGACTTGACCTAAACGACGCCACCTAAGATCAAACTGATAAAGTCAGTAAACAGATTTTTTTAAACCCTACAACTTCTGTATGAAACATTTTTCCTAAAATGTCTTGTTTTCGAGATATTTGACCTTTTCCAGACTTTTATCACACCCTGTATATTATATTATTAATAAGCTGTATGTAAGCTTGCTGATGGAATCAGACGAGGACGAGGAAGCTAAGAGGGGAGGAAAATCGAAAGCCGAATAAGAAGGAAGGAGGTATAGCAAACGACAGGAGGAGGAGATCAAGGGAGAAGACGTCCGAGATGATGACTGTCCCGATTATGTTTTTGTTATGATTTTGATTTTGATTTTGATTTTGATTTTGATTTTGATTTTGATTTTGATTTTGATTTTGATTTTGATTTTGATTTTGATTTTGATTTTGATTTTGATTTTGATTTTGATTTTGATTTTGATTTTGATTTTGATTTTGATTTTGATTTTGATTTTGATTTTGATTTTGATTTTGATTTTGATTTTGATTTTGATTTTGATTTTGATTTTGATTTTGATTTTGATTTTGATTTTGATTTTGATTTTGATTTTGATTTTGATTTGATTTTGATTTTGATTTTGATTTTGATTTTGATTTTGATTTTGATTTTGATTTTGATTTTGATTTTGATTTTGATTTTGATTTTGATTTTGATTTTGATTTTGATTTGATTTTGATTTTGATTTTGATTTTGATTTTGATTTGATTTTGATTTTGATTTTGATTTTGATTTTGATTTTGATTTTGATTTTGATTTTGATTTTGATTTTGATTTTGATTTTGATTTTGATTTTGATTTTGATTTTGATTTTGATTGTGTCTCAATTATGATGCCTAAAGGCGCGGGTCCAATGGAGATTCGTAAGCGTAATCATAAAGCCTCGTCTACAATAGACGCAAAGGCTGTGTCGTATGTCGCATGAGAATGTCGCAAGAGTACTGTTTCCGGACGCAAGGCTGTCGCAGTCGCAAGAGCCCTTGTCGCACGGAGTTGAGCCAACTTCAACTTTTTGCGACTGCGACAAGCGTGTCGCATGAAATCGGCCAATCACAGCACAGTGCGTTGACGCTAAAAGTGTTTTGACGATTTGCGTGTATTAATTGCTAGCTGATCTTGCTGTATTTTTTTATTTTTGTTGGTTTTAATCACCATTAAAAATGAGAGAAAGATTAATAATTGCTGCCGGTCCATTGTGGCTGCAGTCGACTTGACAGTTAACGTTATTGTCGCGAACAATCCTTGCGACTATTGTAGACACTCGTCTAGCGACACTCTTACGACATGCGACGAACTTTCGTACGACACTACTACTTGCGACGTACGACACAGCCTTTGCGTCTATTGTAGACGAGGCTTAAGATCGTATCCGTAATACCTAAAAGTTGGTATATTTGAACTTTTACGTTACGGGCGTTACGGTAACGAAGAAAGGTTAGATTAAGTTACATTCTATAAGTAAACTTGAAAAACTGTCTTTGATAAACTGGAAGAGTATGAAAATGACATTTTTGCTTCCACTAATGTAATAAAACACATTGGTTGAACTCAATATTTTTGTTTTAAAACCTTTCTTTTCGCAATAATTGCAGAATTATTGTAGCCAAGTTAACAGCCACAAGAGTTGTTCTTTTAACACGGTGAATATCCATTAGTAATGCGAAATTTGGTAAATATGCATATTAGGTCAAACCTCACCGATGACCTTGATATTGACATATGTCAAGGTCACCCTCCTGAGTGACATTCAGAATGTTTTAGCCGGCGGTCATTGTTCGTCAAAAAGTTATTAACAAAAAGAAAATGGTAATTATGTAGTAATACGGACCACCCTCCAATGACCTTGACCTTGACATATGTTGTCAAGGTCACCTTCCTGAGTGACCTTCAGAAGTTTTTAGCCGGCGGTCGTTATTCGTTAAAAAGTTATTAACAAAAAAAGGTTACCAAAAAACACAACATTTAAAGCAGTAAATTGTTGATATATTGAAGTTTTTGTTAAAGCAGAGAATACTTTATTATTGGTTAGTGACGCGCTTTAAACAGTTAAATACTTTTAAAGCGCGTCATCTAACCTAGTCGCTTCAACTTAGAAAGCACATACTTGTAAAGCGCGTCACTAACCTATAGGTTTTGTCAATAACCAATTATTATTTGCTTTAACAAAGCTTTAACCTGCTTTTGCCATGATTAAAGTAGAGAATATTTGTATTCACGCTTTCTGTTCAGAAAAGGTTGTATTATTCGAATGAGTTACCGACCGAAAGGCGGTAAGGCAGAAATCATAGCTCGAATCGGATGGCTCTCGTGAACGCACCACGGAAGGTGGGCGGCGCCACTTCCTGGCTCGCTACGCTTGAAATTAGACAAGTCGGAGCGGGTGAACTCGGAATGTTCATACCGAAAAGGAGGAACGATTTCCTTATTCCGGTTACGGTCGTCGAACAGTGACGACGTACGCGTGTCGATTCCTGAGAATCTTTGTGTAACAGTCGAGTCATATTTCTCGTTGCGAGTGCGAAACAGATTACCACAGACACACCGTCTAGCCAATCTTCCGATCCAGAGGAACCGAGGAGATTACGGACTTGTATGGGACCGACTGACTTCGAGATTGAGAGGTGGGACGGCGTAACGCCGTCGCCATCTTATCGAGACGATCCTCCCGGTATACCCGAGGACGGATATTCTATTCTTACGAGCGGTATCTCGGTGTCCTCTCTAGTAGGCACCGAGAGAATTCATACATGAGGTAAGGAGACTGACTCTGATGCGGTAATGCCGAGGATTACGTCTAGAAGTACTAATCCGTCGGTTCGCTTTCAGATCTGTCTCATTTCTTTCTACGAAGCCTAGAAGTGCTTCGTAACCGAGCAAGGAGCGAGACACGTGTAAACGTGTAATTCACTGACGAGATACCTATGCGTATCGCTGCGCTAGTTACGCACATCTTGAGATGAACGTTCATGACTTTCCTTTCTTTTCTTTGTTACGTGTCGAAACGAGCGTGATGGTATATTCTATCTCTTTCTTTCCTTTGTTCACAATCGAGCGCTCGATCACTGCGTATGCGACCTTGCAAGGTATATATCATATTTCTTTTGTATTCATTGCGGCATTTCTGTGTTTGAGAATCGGATCAATCTTTGACTTGAGAACGTGTTGGTATAACCAACCGTTGCTGTATTTCTTAACGGAACAGCGTTACTGCTTTCGAGATATTGTAAAATTGACAAGTTCTAATCTGTCGATGAGACTAACGAAACGAGCTGTGATTTCTTCATTGAGATGTGATTTCAAGTACAATTCGTATTCAAAATAAGTTGTAGTATTATTGCGAGAGTTTATGATTCTATTACAACAGTCATTAAAATTAGTATATATTCATTCAGTTGATTTATGAAGTTACAGTCCACTAAGTTTCTTTCAAGATTGGTTTATTCTCTGATTATATGGTTTATATTATGTATATTGCGTTTATGATTCTAATGTTTATGATTGAATTTCAATATGTTATGTATAACCGATAACGCCGCTTAGAGCGCGGATATATTTATATGTACTGATTCTGATTTATACTGCCATTTATGATTTATATTCTATTCACATGTTTTCTTATGATTGATGTTCATATATTCGATATGTATAATTTTGTAAAGAATACTGGCAAGGTTTTTCGGCAGTTTCCCTTGCCCTTGCGGTGTATACTGGTATTCTTTTGATTACTTCTGCCGATTGATTTCTTTATTTGATATTAAAACAAGATTCAAAATTCAACGAAAGTCGTTTCAATGTGTTGCTTCCTCACATATATATTCACGAGTCCAGACTTAAGATAAGTTTGTACATAATTTTGGTCCTTCGAGCCGGATAAATGAATCCGGACTCAGAGTTTGAGTTACAGATTAAATTCAGAATTGTGAAATCAAATATAGTTTGAAAGTCGAATCGAATGATAGAGAGATTTATTGTTACATTCTTTCAAGTAACGTCCGGATTTGAGGAGCGACACATTGAATATCTCATAGAGTGTATATCGGAACAAAGATACAGTTGTAAGGTGCGATTCACGAGAGCTATCTTTAACTTTGACAAACATGGAGCCTAATCAGATAGTCGAACGGTTGAATCAACAACTTGTGTTGAGTCATTCAATTTCTACCGCCTATGATAACTTTGTTGGAGACGGGTTATCAAGATTTACGAAACAACGAGTCGATTTCCATCTTTCTTTGTTACATGATACGTGGAGTTCGTTCAGTTCAGCTCACTACGCGATTCTGTTGTCTCTGGTCAAGCTCTCGGATGAGAACGGCCAGTTAATTCGGACACATTCATATTTCGCGGATCAGTTATTCTCCGTGACTCACATGTGTTATCTCGCAGCAGTTGAGCAGATTAATTCTAGTCTCAACACCAACCAACCGAGTATTACCGGATCTTCTACGATCCAATCTTTACCTAACGAGGTCCAAGCACCTACCTGTTATCATAGCCAACACGCACGCTTACCACGGATTAACATCCCTAAATTTGACGGCACTCCATCTGAGTGGCTTAATTTCAGAGATTTATTTTCCTCTCTTGTTCTATCGAATTTGACTTTGACATCTGTCGAGAAACTGCAGTATTTGAAAACCAGTTTGATCGGTACGGCCGCTCATTTAATTAAGAACACAACGCTCACTTCTGAGAACTTTTCTAAAGCATGGGAATCGTTAGTGTCATTTTATGACAACCCACGCATTCAAGTCAATACCGTATTACAATCCTTAGTCGACCTCAAACCTGTGAACAGGGAATCTGCTGTTGAATTGGAAGGTTTGTACACTTCCGTTCTCCAAATCTATAGAACATTAGAAACGCTGCAACGCCCCGTTGAAACGTGGGACGACTTTTCTTGTTTTTATGACTGTTCAAAAGCTAGATTCTGAATCTGTTATAGCTTGGGAGAACACATTGGGATCTTCAAAAGTTCCCCCATCATGGCAAAAGTTTAGTGAATTTCTGATCACTCGTCTTTTCTCGCTTAAAGCCTACGAGAAGTCTCGTAATAGCAAGACTGCATCAAAACAAGTTAAGGCTACTGCCAAGGCTCATTACCAAGGAAAATCAACTGATGCTTCGCCGAGTTATGCACCTACGTGCTTGATATGCAAGGGAAAGCATTATGTAAGCAAGTGCCCGAAATACTTGGACGAAACTGTCACTCAGAAATTGGCCCTCGTAGCCAAGCACAAGCTGTGCTACAACTGTCTAGGAAGTCATCGGGTATCACAGTGTAAAGTTACAAAAACGATGTCAGAGGTGCGCCAAGAAAACATCACACAACAATCCATCGGATGGATGTTCCATCTACCAAGGAGGTAAAATCAGAGCCCAACGACAATCTGACTCTACAGTGGTAACTCAGGATAAGGCCAAGGTGCTCCATTCTGCAGTTCTTACAACCTCTTACGTTTTGTTAGCAACCGCACAGGTGTTCATTGTTTCAGAGCGGAATGAAATCCGGAAGGTTCGAGCTTTACTAGATCAGGGTTCGGAGATTTCTTTAATCTCTGAACGAGTCGATACAACAGCTTAGGCTGCCTCGAGAACATTCGTCACTCTCTTTAGTCGGAATAGGTGACCAAAAATCGAATAAAACGTTTGGATGTACTTCCTTTGAGATTAGATCACATTTCAGCTCGGATTTGATTTTGGTAATATCTGCATATATTCTCCCAAAGCTTACTACTTCTATTCCTTCGGTTGAATGGTCTCAAAATTCCTGGCCTCATTTAGAAGGCATTCAATTAGCAGATCCCGAACTCTTTCACCGAGTTCAATTGATCTAATCTTAGGTGCTGATGTATACGGATACTTACTAGAGGATCAGTTGATCAAAGGATCGATTGGTTCACCGGTGGCCCCAAGCCACCAAGTTAGGTTGGATAGTTTCAGGCCCAACGGCACTTAATGCCTCTTCTGGTCAAAAACGAAGTTGTCATGTGTCAATTGACAGACAGCTTAACAATTTGGTACAGCGATTCTGGGAATTGGAAGAAGTTCCCTCAGCAAACACTCCAATTCTTTCAAAAGAAGAACAAGATTGTGAAGATCACTTTCTTTCGACGCATACTAGAGACGTGACAGGTAGATACGTGGTTAGATTGCCATTTAAGCTACCACCTGGAAAACTCGGAGATTCACGAGCGAAAGCTCTTCGAATAGTTACTAATCTGTGTTAATCGACTCAGGAGTAACACGAATTACGCAACAGCATATTCGGAATTCATGACGGAATACGAACAGTTAAGACATATGGAAAGAGTTCCTGTCTTACAACCTGAGCCTATATTAGCGTACTATTTACCACATCACGGCGTTTGGAGAGAGCACAGTCTTACCACAAGACTTAGAGTCGTGTTCAACGGTTCGAGTCTTACGACGACCGGCGTGTCATTGAATGATCTATTGCATACAGGAGCTAAATTACAAATTGATTTGTTTGACGTACTCTTATGGTTTCGATTTTTCCTTTATGTTTTCATAGCTGATATAGAGAAGATGTTCCGGCAAATATGGGTGAATCCCTTAGACTGGGACTTTCAACGAATATTTTGGTTAGATTCAGACCATCAGGTTATTGTTTTTGTGCTTACCACAGTTACATACGGTTTAGTTTGCGCGCCTTTTCTGGCCCTGCGAACTCTCGATCAATTAGTACACGATGAAGGGAGACGATTTCCCTTAGCTATCCCCGTCATGAAAAAGGGACGATATGTGGACGATGTCCATGGAGGAGCGGATTCATTAGAAGAAGCTCAGGAGAAGGTCGAGCAAGTAGATAAGCTGTGCATGGCGGGCGGTTTTAGATTGCAAAAATGGATGAGCAATCATCCAGCCATTCTAGATAACATACCGGCTGAGAGGAAGATAACTTCTCATTCAATTCAGATTAAAAACCGACGCTACAGTTCATGTTCTAGGCTTAACCTGGAACGCGATGTCGGATACGTTTTCAATTCACGTTAGAGCTTCCCAAAACGGGAGCAGTTACCAAGCGCGGTATTCTATCGACTATGGCTAAATTTTTTGATCCCATGGGTTTCTTGGTCTCCAATTACTATTTCAGGAAAGATCTTTCATTCAAGAGTTATGTCTATCAACTGGATTGGGATGACCCTTTACCAGAGGATAAGTCCGTAAAATGGACAGAGTTCGTTGATCAACTAAGAGATATGCCGAAGCTTGACTTTCCGAGATGGATAGGAACGAAATCAGGTTCTAACGTTGAGCTTTACGGTTATAGCGATGCATCACAGCACGCTATGGCGGCAGTTGTATACACAAGAGTGGTGTCAACTGACGGAAAGATTACTACTCACCTTATTGCAGCGAAAACAAAGGTAGCCCCGTTGAAGAGACTCACAATTCCACGTTTGGAGTTAACAGCAGCGGTTCTACTTGTAAAACTTGTATCTCACATACTGAAAGTGATGGACCTAGATAAGGTTCCCGTTTTTCTAAATACAGATTCAGCCATCGCGCTAACATGGATCCAAGGACATCCGTCCAAATGGAAGGAGTTTGTACAGAACCGAGTTCTTTCATTCAGAAAACTTTGCCTGACGCAATATGGAATTTCATCCCTGGAAAAGATAACCCAGCGGATTTGGCTACAAGAGGACTAACTCCTAAACAGTTGTCAGAATCCACAACATGGTGGACTGGACCTTGCTGGCTAACGCAGGATCCATCTACATGGCCGAATGAATCATTTTCAATTTCTTCAGAGGACGGGTTGGAAGAGCGACCGTCCCGGGTAGCGACTACCCTCACATCGAAATCTCCTAAACTGTGGGATTTAATAAATAAATACTCAAACCTCAATCGATTAATTCGAATTACTGCGATCTGCAAAAGAGTACTTAAGCGATTTTGGAGGATCTCTGAATCCTCATTGACTTATTCGTTAACAACGACTGAATTAAATGAAGCAAAACTGTTCTGGATTAAAAACTGTGCAGCATGCTTACTTTTCTCATGAGATTAAGGCTTTGTCCTCAGGACGAGACTTATCTAATTCAAACGGAATATTGAGTCTTACTCAAGACTAGATTCAGACGGACTCTTAAGGGTTGGAGGACGTCTTGAGAATTCTTCTTTGCCCGAAACGGCTAAACATCCTTATGTCTTGCCGAGACATTCCCCCTTAACGACACTAATCATAGCGGACGCTCACAAGCGTACACTTCATGGAGGCGTGCAAGATACGCTCGCGTTCATAAGAACTCATTACTGGATAGTAGGAGGCCGAGCTCCCATTCGGTCCTTTATCGTTAAGTGTGTTAGACTGCGCCAGATTTCGACAATCTAGGGCACGACAAATCATGGGGCAACTCCCAGCGGAGAGATTGACCCCTTCGAGACCTTTCCTACACACCGGAGTGGACTACGCGGGTCCTTTTGTGGTAAAGACGTGGAAAGGAAAAAACGCCAAGACGTACAAGGCGTACATTGCTCTCTTTGTGTGCTATTCCACATCGGCGATTCACTTAGAGTTGGTCACCGATTATTCTACAGAGGCCTTCATGGCAGCGTATAAACGATTTACAGCACGACGCGGAATTTGTGCTACTCTATCTAGTGACTGTGGTACAATCTCAAAGGTGCAGATGTTCAATTGCAGAAACTCTTCTCTGCCTCCACAAAGGAGTTCGGAGAATTAGCCTCACTACTTGCGGGAGACGGAACACAGTGGAAGTTCAATCCACCCGCTGCCCCGCATTTCGGCGGTAAGTGGGAAGCTGGTGTCAAATCGGTAAAAAAGCATCTTAAACGAGTTGTTGGTGAGCAGTTGCTCACATATGAAGAAATGACCACATGGTTGGCTCAAATTGAAGCGGTATTGAATTCTCGACCTCTTTGTCCTCAGTCAGATGATCCAAGCGATCAGTCTGCCTTAACTCCTGGTCACTTTCTTATAGGTCAAGCATTAGCTACGATTCCTGAACCAACACTGGAAGGGATTAAGATTTCACATCTTTCACGATGGCAGTTACTTCGAAAAATGTTGGAAGACTTGGAATCAGTGGTCGCGAGAATGTCTTCATCGATATCTCGCTATTCACAAGTGGAACAAGGTAGCTCCTTCAATCAAGGAAGGTGCATTAGTACTGGTGGTGGATGAACGATATCCTCCCTCCAAATGGCCTTTAGGGCGTATCATTCAAACACATCCTGGAAAGGACGGACATACGAGAGTAGTAACAGTTCGCACGCAAGTGTCAACACTCAAGAGACCTATCACTAAGATCTGCCCACTTCCTATCAATACAGACACGTTTGTAGTTTAGTTCGTTAACCAAGTTAACGAAGGCGGGCGGTAATGTTCAGAAAAGGTTGTATTATTCGAATGAGTTACCGACCGAAAGGCGGTAAGGCAGAAATCATAGCTCGAATCGGATGGCTCTCGTGAACGCACCACGGAAGGTGGGCGGCGCCACTTCCTGGCTCGCTACGCTTGAAATTAGACAAGTCGGAGCGGGTGAACTCGGAATGTTCATACCGAAAAGGAGGAACGATTTCCTTATTCCGGTTACGGTCGTCGAACAGTGACGACGTACGCGTGTCGATTCCTGAGAATCTTTGTGTAACAGTCGAGTCATATTTCTCGTTGCGAGTGCGAAACAGATTACCACAGACACACCGTCTAGCCAATCTTCCGATCCAGAGGAACCGAGGAGATTACGGACTTGTATGGGACCGACTGACTTCGAGATTGAGAGGTGGGACGGCGTAACGCCGTCGCCATCTTATCGAGACGATCCTCCCGGTATACCCGAGGACGGATATTCTATTCTTACGAGCGGTATCTCGGTGTCCTCTCTAGTAGGCACCGAGAGAATTCATACATGAGGTAAGGAGACTGACTCTGATGCGGTAATGCCGAGGATTACGTCTAGAAGTACTAATCCGTCGGTTCGCTTTCAGATCTGTCTCATTTCTTTCTACGAAGCCTAGAAGTGCTTCGTAACCGAGCAAGGAGCGAGACACGTGTAAACGTGTAATTCACTGACGAGATACCTATGCGTATCGCTGCGCTAGTTACGCACATCTTGAGATGAACGTTCATGACTTTCCTTTCTTTTCTTTGTTACGTGTCGAAACGAGCGTGATGGTATATTCTATCTCTTTCTTTCCTTTGTTCACAATCGAGCGCTCGATCACTGCGTATGCGACCTTGCAAGGTATATATCATATTTCTTTTGTATTCATTGCGGCATTTCTGTGTTTGAGAATCGGATCAATCTTTGACTTGAGAACGTGTTGGTATAACCAACCGTTGCTGTATTTCTTAACGGAACAGCGTTACTGCTTTCGAGATATTGTAAAATTGACAAGTTCTAATCTGTCGATGAGACTAACGAAACGAGCTGTGATTTCTTCATTGAGATGTGATTTCAAGTACAATTCGTATTCAAAATAAGTTGTAGTATTATTGCGAGAGTTTATGATTCTATTACAACAGTCATTAAAATTAGTATATATTCATTCAGTTGATTTATGAAGTTACAGTCCACTAAGTTTCTTTCAAGATTGGTTTATTCTCTGATTATATGGTTTATATTATGTATATTGCGTTTATGATTCTAATGTTTATGATTGAATTTCAATATGTTATGTATAACCGATAACGCCGCTTAGAGCGCGGATATATTTATATGTACTGATTCTGATTTATACTGCCATTTATGATTTATATTCTATTCACATGTTTTCTTATGATTGATGTTCATATATTCGATATGTATAATTTTGTAAAGAATACTGGCAAGGTTTTTCGGCAGTTTCCCTTGCCCTTGCGGTGTATACTGGTATTCTTTTGATTACTTCTGCCGATTGATTTCTTTATTTGATATTAAAACAAGATTCAAAATTCAACGAAAGTCGTTTCAATGTGTTGCTTCCTCACATATATATTCACGAGTCCAGACTTAAGATAAGTTTGTACACTTTCTAATACATAAAATTGTGTATATACTTTTCAATATACCAACTATTCTCTGCTTTTAATAACTTTCCTTTCAATATACCAACAATTCACTGCTTTAAATAATTTTCCCCACTAAACTTTTTTTGTTTATAACTTTTTAATAAACAATGACCGCCAGCTAAAACGTTCTGAAGGTTACTCAAGAGGGTGATCTTGACAACATATGTCAAGGTCAAGGTCGTTTATGCCTTTCAATACTCAAAATAACTGCTATATTTGTCAAACTTTTTTTGTTAATAACTTTTTAACGAATAACGACCGCCGCGTCCGGCTAAAAACTTCTGAAGGTCACTCAGGAGGGTGACCTTGACAACATATGTCAAGGTCAAGGTCATTGGAGGGTGGTCCGTATTACTGCATAATTACCAAGAAAATTGAAAATATAGCAGTTATTTTGAGTATTGAAAGGCATAAACGACCTTGACCTTGACATATGTTGTCAAAGTCACCCTCCTGAGTGACCTTCAAAAGGTTTTAGCTGGCGGTCATTGTTTATTAAAAAGTTATAAACAAAAAAAATTTGGTGGGGAAAATTATTTAAAGCAGTGAATTGTTGGTATATTGAAAGGAAAGTTATTTAAAGCAGAGAGAGAATAGTTGGTATATTGGAAAGTATATATACACAATTTTATGTATTAGAAAGTGTGAATACAAGTATTCTCTGCTTTAATCATGGCAAAAGCATGTTAAAGCTTTGTGTTAAAGCAGATAATAGTTGGTTATTGACAAAACCTATAGGTTAGTAGCGCGCTTTACAAGTATGTGCTTTGTAAGTTCAAGCACATACTCTCTATTCTCTGCTTTAAATAACTTTATTTTCAATATACCAACAATTTACTGCTTTAAATAATTTTCCCCACTAAATTTTTTTTGTTTATAACTTTTTAATGAACAATGACCGCCAGCTAAAACTTTCTGAAGGTCACTCAGAAGGGTGACCTTGACAACATATGTCGAGGTCAAGGTCGTTTATGCCTTTCAACACTCAAAATAACTGCTATATTTTTCAAAATTTTTTTGTTTATAATTTTTTAATAAGCAATGACCGCCAGCTAAAACCTTCTGAAGGTCACTCAGGAGGGTGACCTTGACATATGTCAAGGTCAAGGCCATCGGTGAGGTTTGACCTAATATGCATATTTACCCGAAATTTTTGCACTTTGTAAAAGTTAAATTAGCATAGAGGTTAGAATCAATTCAAACATGAATTCGCGTATGAGTTTACGGTTCTTTACGTTACGTTACATAGGCTGCCATTGTAGACGATAGAAGGCGATTTTTACGGTTACGGACATTACGGTTAGGCTTACGAATCTCCATTGGATCCGCGCCTTAAGTATGTTACCGTATAAGTTGTAAGGTCGCAAATGGCCAGGGATGAAAACCATTAGTTATTAATGTGCAGGGTTGGGTACGTCCCTTTAAAAACGCCCTTTAAGACCCCTTGGGGTAAATAAAGTACGCATTTATCTATCTATCTATCTAATAAGCTGTATGTACTGTCACGCTATTTTCGTAAACAGCGGATCAAAAGGGAGAGCGGGATGTTAGGCCTCTCTAAAGCGGGGTCCCTCGTACCCGGAAGGCGATCGATCGGTCGCGAAAAATTTTGTTGGGCGCCAGACACGTACGACGACGCGTCACCAAATCGCAAAACAATAGCCGATACTCGCGAAAATCGAAGAGATCGAGGATACCCTCGGCACGAGGGGCTAGCTAGCTCAACCTAACGGTGGAGGGGCGGGGTGGATGCCGGGCAGCGCTCAGGAATGCGGGGGACGGGTGAATAAGTCGCGCGAAAGTCGTTAATTTAATTAATAATAACTACCTTTATTCCGATCGCAGCCAGTTAATAGTACAAAGTTTATCCCGTCGGTTGACAAAGACGGTGCGAATAACAGCATTCGTTTTCTCGGTCGACGGAGAAATATCATTAATGATGACGCTCAGAATTTGCGAAGCGACTTAGAAGCGCGTCGGAACAACGGTGACGACAGCGAGTAGTATAAAACGACAGCACGTACAAAATGAATCAAAGAAATAATGCCGCGACGATCGCAGGCCACAAAAATACACGCGATAATTTATGCTAACTCCGTTCGCAGCATCAAAAACGACAGCTAATACAGAATCTAGTACGAAAGAAAATACGAGAGATAATACGCAATAATACGCAAAATTACATGGAAAATGATACGCACGAAATAATACACGAAATAGCGCGAATCGCGAGAAATCCGGAAGTATACGGAATAGCACAGATCGCGACAACGAAGATAATATCGCGAGATATTACAAGAATATCGCGACCGCCGATACAGCGACTAATGCACGATATACGCTATAATTACGCCGCTCGCGAAATATAATCGACAACTGATACGCGGCCCTACGCCGCTCGCGAAATATAATCGGGATTCATCCGACAACTTAAACTAATACGAAACGTGCGCGACAAACACACGGCCCTCACGCGAGTCGAATTGGGTGCGAACGTGAATACTCGCCGTCGCAACACGTTATCACTCGCGTTTCGCGTACCCCGATATCCGGGGGCTCTCCGGCGCTTCCTCGACCGTAGATCTTCAGAGGCTCGTTCCCTGATACCTAACGCCTACGACAACCGCTTTCGGGGCCCCTCACGCTTGGTGTCGACCGCCCACCAAACCAAAAATTAAGTCGACAAGACTCTAAGCGACAACCCCAGGCAATAGGGTTCGATCGCAACTTGATCGACTACGAAACGCGAAAATGGCGGGTCGACCACAGAGCGGGAGCGCGACCCCTCGCAGTCCGTTCGTGGCTCACAGAATATCTCACGGGCGACCTCACCGGTGCGCTGCTCCTCGTGGATGGTCCTCGCCGGCACGGTCTCCTCGCTCGCTCGGGTCGGCGGCGGCTCGGGATTCCGCTAACGGGCCGGGATTCCACCTCACAAACGCACGGTGACACGACAGCGCAAAACGTGTACTCGGCTCGGCGGACAGCGCAGAAGAGGAAGAGCGACGTCGCACTCGATCGCGAGTCGAACTCTTCGCCCCCCACGCGGGGGTTGCGCGACCGCATTGCGCGCCGGCACGGCCGTCATCGACGTCGCGCGTGATCCCTTCAATCCGCGCAACGCAACGCCGTAGATCGGAGGGGCGCCTTGCACCCTCGCTACATTTTTCCGGGTCCGTCTCGCCCTCGTTTTCCTCCGGGGGAGGGGACCGCCTCGCTGTTGGCTCCGGCCGCCGATACTCCATCTCTGGATCCGGCAACTCAGCCCGTTAGTGTACGCGGCTCGTGATTCCTCGGGCTCGGGGCGCCGTGCGTCCTCGCGACGATACCCGTGACCGCCCCTGCTAGGCTCACGTGGAGCTCCTCATCCTCCGATCGCCGCCTCGTGCTTCGCCTCGCCGGGCCGCCCCTCTCGAGCCTCTAACGGGCGGGCCGTAAATTCTCGCCGACAGCTTATCCTCGGTGCGGCGTCCTCCTCTTCAATCGGTGGGGCGCCGCTCATAAAAGTAATCACAATAAAATAAATAACAATTCCTAACATTTTAACTAATGCCCCTTCCAAAGGAACACATTGCAGTCAAAATAACATCATTTTGATGTCATTTTGACGTCATAGTTACATCACGGCAGAAAAAGTCAACATGACGATTTTTCGTTACAAAATTTGACTACTTATTGACGTCAAGAAAAAGTCTTACTGTACCCATGTTGAAATTCTCCAAGTGATTCGTTGAATGTTAATTTAAGATTTGAAGAAATAATATTGTTTTATATTTGAAAGTTATTTAATATTTGAAAAACATACCTTACTTTGGAGAATATGGTCTTATATATTTATATCATCGCAGCAATGTTGCTGGCAAAGATATATGTCTTGCTGATGTTATGATTTTGCTTTGCCTAAACCTGCTTATATTCGCTCTCAACTGAAACTTTCTTACGAGTTAATCACACCATTATGCGCCACCTATCGGTGTCATCGCAAGCTACCACGGAAAGATGCGCTACCGTGCATCTTTCTGAAAATATCTCAGGAAATTCTTAATGAAAGAGAGTTGCATTATAGTGTTTTGAAAACGTCTTGACAAGGGCTACAAGAATATGCAATACAAACTATTTTTTATTTAACCCCCAATGGTGTTTTATTTAAAAAATTTAAGGTGCTTTTGATCTAAATTTTTTATATAGAAGACCCTATTTTTATTGCATATTCTTGTAGCCCTTGTCACGACGTTTTTAAAACATTATAATAAAGTTCTCTTTTGTTAAGAATTTACTGAGATATTTCATATTTTGTCATGATATTTATAATATAAAATATGAAATATCTTGTAAAGTATTCACTTTTCGATGACTACCTGAATACTTTTACATATAGAATAATCAAAGAAATCAAATAATAATATTAATTGTTACATTTGTAATTTTTCAAAATTAAGTTTGTCCACAAATTGCAATAAATTTTTTAAAATTAATTTTTTTGTTTTTTTATATTATTCGATTCCTTTTATTATTCCACGTATAAAATTATTAAGGTAAAGTCATCGAAAAGTAACTTTCAAGCATACTGATTTTGAGAAGTTATCTTTTCGTCATTGCAGCATATGCACTATAGATAGAACAGTGAAAGTCACAATAAAGTCAAAATGTCGTCAAAACAATGGTAAAATGATGGTAAAATATTTTTATATAATTTTGACTTTATTGTGACCGTCAATTTTTCGTCATACAGACAATGCGTGACTATTTTGAATCAAAATATAGTCATTTTGACTATCTGTTGACTTTGGTGTGTTCCTTGGGTTGGAGATCTCGACGCTCGGTGCACTCCCGGCCCGTCATTGGGCGCGAACCCCACGCCTTGTGACGGCGGCGGGGACGCTGCCACGCGCGGCAGTGCCGCAACGTCACAACACCCCCGCCCCAAGAGGAGCGTACCGGGTTTGGTCATAGGTTTTTTGAATTCTATGGTCCATGTTATTATGTACAGTATTATTATCTCATCGCGGCTCTTGGCCCTAAGTACAAAAAGTATCTCTGGTGGAAGAAATATATGACATGGATTCAACTGGTAATTAACTTTTACATAATTGACTGTCAAAGTTTTATTGTATATTTTTAAAATTAAAATTAATTAAGGATTTGTATTTTTATAATATTATAAATATGATAATATTTTTTTATTATATTCTATTATAATATTTTTGATGCAATAGACATATAATAAGATTTTATTAGACATATAAATGTCTGTTTCATCTTTCTTAATTCCTTTCTATTAATATCGTAAACAGCATTTATTTAATTTGCTTAATATATTTTTATTTTGAATTGCTTGTTCAAAATAAACAGATTGCAAAAACGTTAGCTATATACGAATCAAATTTAATACTTAAAGTTATTTCAAATTTCAGGTGAAATTTGCTTTAATGGTAGTCTATCTAGTACTAACATTAATCTTGGATTGTCGAACCCCAAAAGCCCTGACTTATTTCTTCACAACAGTCGTAATAATCTTCATGTATTTATTTAGCAACTTTTATCGTCAAGCGTATAAAAAGAAAATAACTTATAAATGTTATATTTTGCAAATAATCAGTAAATACGAAAAAAATAATTTGGATCTATTTATAACTAAATTTTATATAAATAATAAGAAAGTAATATTGTTATGGAAACATGAAACAAAATGGCTACAGTCTACAAAGCAGTAATGTTTAAATTGTATCATTGGTTTTTACAATAAAATGACACAACAAAAGTGTATAATAGATAGATATAGGTAGGTATACATATAGATATATCGCTACCTTGCAAGAATACCGGCACAACTCAAAAATTTGAGATTTTTTACTTTTCGCATAATTATAATTCAAATGTGGTATATTTTGAATTTTTGATGTGGAAGAGTGTCATAAAGGTAACTCGCATCTTTGATCGTTAGAAGCTATTGTAAAATTCTTTTTTTTTGACACGATTTTCTCAACTAAGAGCTCATTGTAAATCTCTAGCTTCTAAATGCTTCAATAACTACGTACAGAGATCGGAACATGCAGTCACAAACAATGTAAAAGTTCTCTGGAGCTTTATTAATTCGTTGACCACCTCTAACACGATGCCAACGTACATCCGCCATGATGATTCAAACATATAGACGATGGCGTTGCCATTGCAAATTGTTTTGCAAATTATTTTTAATCGATCTACACTGCCTCAGATGGACAGGGCTTGGACGTAGTATATGAGCAAGATGTAAAATTATCAAATATTGACATCACATTTAGCGACATTTTTAATAGTATAGATGCCCTATATACAGATTAATTCTTGTCCGGACACCGATGGCATCCCACCGGTTTTTCTCAAATCTTGCATATACGAGGGTCGTTTAAAAAGTCCGTGCAAAATCAGAGAGATGGCACTACTGGTGCGTATCGAGGTTATTTTCAGTTAGTAGCATTTCTTGGAAGAACACACCAAGTTTCAGCCAGATCGGTCTATTTCTTTGTGTTTGGCATTCGTTTGAATCGAGGGAGGCGAGTGATTTTCAAAAAATGGACGAAAAAGAATTTCGTGTGTTGATTAAACATTACTTTATGAAAGGCAAAACGCCTCAGGAGACTAAAGAGAAGCTTGATAAACATTATGGTGACTCTCCACCTTCGATTAGAACAGTTTATAAGTGGTTTCAAAATTTTCGGAGTGGCCATATGGGCACAAGTGACGCTGAACGTTCTGGACGCCCTGTTGAGGTCACTATTCCAGAAATCATTAATAAAATTGATAGATGATATGGTTTTAGTAATGTTGTACGCCGTATGTTGCAGGGAAGAAAGTATTTTATTCTTGTAACGAAACACAAGTTAATGGCGGAGGAACGACGAAAAAAAACAGTGAACACATAACTTATAGATAGTACGCTCTGCCAAGAGAAACATAAGACTTCTTTCTAAAAACTAAAGCCGCATTCTCATTCGACGAGTGAAACCTTTATTGACGTACAACCAATACCCTCCCTCAATGAAGGTTTCATACTTTGAATACAATTTGTAATTAAATTTCTGTTAACGCTTATTTAGATATTTAACAATAGTAGTTTTCTTATAAAACATATAAATTTTGTTTAAACATATAAATTTGTACGTAACTAAATGAACGAATCTTACATCTTGTTTAATTATATTAACTCTCTTTGGTTGCTTAAGCCCATTAACGATCTAATTTTTGCAAACGATGGTCGGTGCAGAGGTTTAGTTAGTATGTCAGCCATTTGATCACTAGTATGAATATATTTAACATCAATAAATTTTTGAGATATTTTCTCTTTAATAAAAAGGTATTTAATGTCTAGATGTTTCATGCGTTTTAGTTGTTCATGAGAGTTGCATGATCTAATGGTTGACTGGTTATCCTCGTAAATAGTTACAACAATGCTATCGGAAATTTCTAACTCCAATAATAAGTTTCTTAGCCAACATGCTTCGCTGATGCAGCAACTGAGAGCCACGTATTCAGTCTCGCAAGTAGACAAAGCTACTGTAGTCTGTTTTTTGGATGTCCACATTACTAAATTTCCATATACTTGAAGACAGAAACCACTAGTAGACCTTCTGTCTATTGGATTATTTCCCCAGTCTGCATCAGCGTAGCCTGTTAATAATTCGTTATTTGCTTCTCTTCGATAAATTAACATGAGATCAATGGTACCTTTGATGTACCGTAATACGCGTTTAAGACATGTCCACAGCTCATTGCTAGCGCAATTTTGGAACCGAGACAGAAAGGTTAAACTTGCGCATAAATCTGGTCTAGTACCAATCAAAGCATACATAATACTGCCAATAAGTCTTCTGCATCGTTGTTCCAAATCGGCACTCTCCGACTTATCCCTCTGCAAAGCTGATAAATTTACATTCGGATCCATTGGCGTGCTTACACTGTGACAATTGGACATGTTAAATTTTTCGAGTACTCTTCTGAGATACTGGGTGTTTACGATAATGGCTATCCGAGTAATTTCCACTAGGACCGAAATATATGATAAGCACAGCCATCTACTACCATCATGATTCGTGACAACTCAATGCTGTCCGGTATAGCCAAATCAACGGGCATCACGGGCGAGTTGCGAGTTGCGAGTTCCGTGAGTCTGTAGCAGGTAACCTAAAAAATAAGATATAAATTATTTGATTATTATAATTAAAAATAATCTGTTCTTAATGTATGGTAAGATTATTAACTTCATTAAAATTATAATTATGTAACACAATTATGTAACACAATATTTTTAAAGTATTGTCTGAAGTAATGCCAAAGAAATTATCTTATTTACAAACATTTTTTTTATTTATTTGTCTATCAAGTTTCTATCATAACGGTATTATTTCAAAATCTAATATAACGTTTTAATTAGACCAATTCTCAATAAATGTTATTAATGTTATTTTATTTAAACGTACTTATAAACATAAGCAGTCATGAAAGAACAGATTTTGGCTTCTGCTGTCAATTTCATATCATACTTTGTTGAATTCTGTTAGATTTTTATTGGTTCCGATTGCTTAGATTTCTATTTTTGTAGCAGTAAAATCTACATATAATATACATTTTAAAAAATCTGATTTTTACAGGTCTGCTTTGTTGAGAAATGGCTACAGATAAATTAAGTTCAGTGAGAGAAGTGAATGATGTTGGTATGTACATGATTATTTAATAAAGATAATTATATAAGTCAATTATTATAATTTGTTAGTAATTAATTTTTGTAATTACAGTGAATTACAGAGTTCAGTGGACTAATAATATGGTAAAACTGCTGCTAGCAGAAATAACCACGTATACAGAATCTTCTACTATTCCATTAAATAAGCAAGCTTGGAAAACTATTGCTGCAGTTATTAACACTCATGGTTATAATTTGACAGCGGAAAACTGTTGTATCAAATGGACTGGTATGAAGAAAAGATATAAAACGTTAAAAGATGCAAATAATCGTACTGGCGCAGCAAAAGAAACTTGGGAATATTTTGATATTATTGATGATATGTTAAGAAAAAACCCAGAAATTACACCTTTGTCCGTAGCATCAAGTACACGCGGTTTTAGAGTAAATGTAAATACATCTGAAAGCATAGATTTGAGTACTGAACACACTGAAGAAAATAAAGAGAATGAAGAGAATGAAGAAAATTTAGAAGCATCCAATATTTTAAAGAACCGACCGATAAGAAGAAGAAAGCCTAAAAAACCTACCTGGATTGCAGAATTAGTAGAACAAAAAGCGAAACATCACCAAGAAAATTATGACCAAAGAGAACGTTTCTTATCTTTACTAGAAAAGCATTTTAAAAAAGTAGACGGAAATAAAGTTGAAAAAAATAAAAAAGTAGAAGGAAATAAGAAAGTATAAAAAATATTTCAAAAATACAAATTAAGTTTACTAAGCAATATTAACGTAAGAAAATCTAAAAAGCTCGTTATATTTCAAATATTAATAAAAAATAATTTTTTTTCTATTACATTAAGTATAATATTAAAATCACATGTACAAAAGTACAAAATGATATGTGATAATCTTATTTTAATATTGTTATAATTATTGTTTATTTTTTTTATATATAACCAAATGTTCCTAATTTTTTGTAATAATTATAAATGTTTATGTTGTAGTGAACAAAATAAGTTTAGTTATTCATTACTCAAAAGTTCCTATTTAGATGTGTGCATTATGAAGATATATACCTATTACAAATATATATAATGTTCTGATTTTATTTTAAAGTTATATGTAATAAATTTATTAAATGTGATCATTGTGTTTCTGATTTATATAGATATACCATTTGCCTTATTCCTTTCTTTTAATTACATAAAAAATTTGGACTTGTTAAGAAATAGATCATTATAGTATTAAAGTTTTATTTACGTAAATATTGTTTTATGATTATTTTAGTTATTTCGAACAATTAATTATAATTATTATTATATTACAAATTAACCTTTTTGCTACGAGTGTATATATATATATATATATAGGTATAAAAAAAGACATGAAAAAAGAGATATTTTCAAAAAATAAAAATATACTAAAAAATTTGAGAAATCTAACTAAGATATGCATGTAATTCAAAATTATATAATTACATATTTTATTACAAAAATTTACAATAACTGAGAAATAAGATCTCTTTTTTCTGTTCCGTTTATAAATGCATCTTCGTTATTAATTTCCATTTCTATTGGATCAAATGCCATAGGTTCATCTTCATTTTCTATACATATGTTATGTAAGATACAACAAGCAATAATAATTAAGGGTATCATTTCCGTATTGTACATATAAACATATCGTAATTTTCTAAATCGTCCTTTTAACATTCCAAAGGCACGTTCGATAACTACACGTGTTTTTGACAATTTTGTGTTAAAGTTTCTTTGTAGACGGTTTAAATGACCATTATCTCGATAAGGAGTTAACATATATTTTGACAAAGGATATGCTGAATCAGCTAAAAGATGGTATTGATTTTGAAAGTATCTATTTTCATCCTGTGTTATTAATTCCTTAATATCGCTTAAACGCCAAACTCTTGCGTCATGAACACTACCGCACATTCCCGTAAAAACATCTATAAACCTTAATTTATAATCACAAATCCCTTGTAACACTAATGAATGGTAACCTTTGCGGTTAATATAATTGTCAAAATTTTCTATGGGTGCACTTATAGCTATATGGGAGCCATCAATTGCTCCAATCACTCCAGGAAAACCATTTAATGCACAAAATTCTCTTTCAAAGTTAATCATTTCATAAGGTTCAGGCCATTTAATATATGTATGAACATCTTCAATTAGTAGCATCGCAACCTCAAATACAGATTTCCAAACGGTGTCCTTACATACACCAAATCTATCTGCTACCGATCTGTAACAAAAATTGTACATATATTACGGTTTACATGTGCATAATTATTTAAAAACTGAATTGTTATTAAACGTTAAATTTTGTTGCCTTTATACAATATACATATATAAACACATAAATCTGAAAGACGAAAATTATAATAATTTAAACTTTTCATTGCTAATACAATTTAAGTGACTCTAACTAGGAAATAATGAGATTAAAATAGGACTTTATAAGGGTGTTTTAAAAACATCTTAATATAAAATACAAAAAAATATTTAAAAATTCGGAATTCTTATTTAAAAACCCAATGTCGTCCTCAATAAACCTTAACAATTTTACACAAAAGCAATCTAAGGTCGCTAGATTATTTCTTCTTGAAAGCTGTACAACTTTTGTTAAAACTATTTTTAAAAATAAAAACTCGACAAAAACTGAAGGCAAACAAAAGTTTAATGGAAGAAAAACATAAGAGTGGTTTGGCCAAATGCACTTGGATATAAGTTATTAATATAAAACATACTAACATACTAACCTGTAAACTTCCTGATTTCCGAGGACCCATAAGGTAATAGCTATTTGTTTATCGGGAGACATTTTCTCAGCACCCCAGTCACGGTGAAGACGTCCTCCAAGGCTTTGTACCAATCTTTCATACGTAGTTTTCTCTAGTCGAAAATGTGATTTGAAATCTATTTAAACAATAATGAAGTTCATTACATTTAATATAATACAAAAACACCTGTACAAAATTAAAACAATAAATTGTATTGTAGCAAAACCTTTACCTGTTAAAGAATATGTCAATACAATATTTTCAAAAAAATCTGGAATCTTAGGGTGAAATTCCCGTTGAGGCGGAAGATAATCTTCATCATCATCATCTGATGGATAGTCAAAAAATAAGTCCCACATTCCTTGTATAGCCATGTCTTGTCTAAAAATATTTAATAATAATGCAATATAAAATATGAAGAAAATAATCCAACATTTTGTTCATAAATGTTAATAGATTTGTATATAGCTTTAAGTAAACTGCACAAACAAAAATTTTTCTTATTGTGTTGACAGTATATCTTAATTTACTATGCACTTGCATTACAAATTACAAAAATTTATTGTAAACATTAATGTTAGTGTCACATTAGTAAAATATTCATGCATAATATTTATACATTATATAATTTTTTTTATGAAATAATGATAACACCATGCAACTTATCATAAGCAGTTGCTACAAGAAAAAAAAATATTTATACTAAAATTTTTATTTTACTTGTAATCTAAAAAAATATTATTAATAATGATTTATTTAATAATTCTACATAATTTATCTCATTTGTTTCAAAGCGTTAACACTATCTATTTAATAAAAGATGACTTTTATAATATATACGTTACAGTTACTAATAAATAATAACATTTATTGAGAATAGATGTCTAATTAAAATTTTATATTAGGTTTTGAAATAATACCGTTATGATAGAAACTTGATAGACAAATAAATAAAAAAAATGTTTGTAAATAAGATAATTTCTTTGGCATTACTTCAGACAATACTTTAAAAATATTGTGTTACATAATTGTGTTACATAATTATAATTTTAATGAAGTTAATAATCTTACCATACATTAAGAACAGATTATTTTTAATTATAATAATCAAATAATTTATATCTTATTTTTTAGGTTACCTGCTACAGACTCACGGAACTCGCAACTCGCAACTCGCCCGTGATGCCCGTTGATTTGGCTATACCGGACAGCATTGAGTTGTCACGAATCATGATGGTAGTAGATGGCTGTGCTTATCATATATTTCGGTCCTAGTGGAAATTACTCGGATAGCCATTATCGTAAACACCCACTGAGTCTGGTCCAAGGTAGTAATTCCATTTTTTAAATCTTGTTTTATGTTGATACCCAAATAGCAACTTGCGAGACCAAGATCTTTCATTTTGAAAACATTTTTCAGTTTGTTTATAATAATGTCTAACATTGGACCAGATCCAGTGCACAAAAGATCGTCAACAAACAAGTATATAAACTTTACAATCGCCTCTTATATAATAGTATATACATTGATCACTCTTCGTCTTACTGAAACCCTGACTTAACATGAATTCATCTAGTCTCTCATACCAACATCTAGGAGCCCCTTTTAAGAGGATCCTAAAGTCGTCTGTAGAACTCTGTTTTACCCTTTTTTCTTTGGGCGGATAAATCTGAATTGGCTTTATAGAATCGAAAAACTCTTTTACACAATTAAAATACGCATAAAAATGAAGGGCGCTCTAGACGAGTATTTATCAAAATCGAAAAAAAGTTAAAAATCTCACTTATTTTTGGCACGTACAGCTGTCACCTAACGACAATAATCGATGATTACAAAAATTGTACAGTTAATTCATGCAAAAGGGTCCTAGAGCGCCCTAGGGACAACATGTAGGAACAATATCATGCAAGTAGAACTAAGATTCAAAGCGTAGAAAAAAAGATTTATCCGCCCAAATGTTACAAATGCAAATACACAAGCAGAATAACAAGAAGAGCACTGTTGCATGAAACAGTAGTGTCCGGATCTTGTCAGAGATGGCGCTGCCTGCAATCTGACAAGGACAGATATATCGTATAGGTATCCGTTAGACAAGGACAGGTATAGCACGGTAACACAGAAAACATAGTAAACGATCAAAATTATCGATTATTTTTAGTTTCGTGCTAGATCGTGGCGCTGTCACGTTGGAGTTTGCCTGT
The DNA here is from genome assembly GCA_030770355.1 of Harpagoxenus sublaevis. NCBI lineage: Eukaryota > Metazoa > Arthropoda > Insecta > Hymenoptera > Formicidae > Harpagoxenus > Harpagoxenus sublaevis. Next base: position 20,981 of record JASTWR010000994.1, on the reverse strand, counting down.
CACTTTAGGATCCCCTTAAGGGGATCCTAAAACTCCGACGATGTCGCTGTTTTACCGTCAAAATTACCGACAAATTGACAAATTTTCTGGAAGCTCCAGGTTTTTTTGACTGCATGGAATGATAAATCCTTCTCCAGAATTAAAGTATAAACGCAAACGGATACGGGTGTGATCGATTTTACGCAGAGGAAGAAAGAAAGTATAATGACATTTATATTTACGTTTAGGGTGGATACACCGCCAAGGTTAGAGTTGACAAGTCGTGAAAACATCAACTTTATACACAAATTTGGTAGCTTTCATGCACAATGCAAACAACACCCCGCATCCGTTGGAGTGTCTACTTTAATTCTGCAAAAGGAATTATAATTCTATACAACCAATAAAAATCTGGAGCTTACGGAAAATTTTCGGTCTGTATACGCTCGAGATTTCCATGATTTCGCAGAGCTCCAACTTTTTATTGGCTGTATAGAATTATAATTCCTTTTGCAGAATTAAAGTAGACATTCCAACGGACGCGGCTCTGTTGTTGCATTGTGCATGAAAGCTACCAAATTTGTGTATAAAGCTGATGTTTTCACGACTTGTCAACTCTAACCTTGTCGGTGTATCTATTCTAAAAAGCTGGAGCTGTGCGAAAATTTGTAGTGTCGTCGGTAATTTTGTCGGTAAAACAGCGACATCGTCGGAGTTCGGCCTTCGCTTTAGGATCCCCTTAACCCGTATAAGGCTTTTTGTAACTTACCAAGTTTATCTTTAGGTACATTAAAATTTTCTGGCACAACTACATAAATCTCCTCTTTAATTACGCCATTTAGAAAAGCACTACAAACGTCTAAATGAAATATTTCTCATTTATTTTTATTACCAATAGCTAATAATGTTCTGACACTAGTTAACTTAACCACGGGTGAATAAATATCACAATAGTCTAAATCTTTCTGTACAAAACCTTTTGCTACTAATCGTGCTTTAAAAAGGATATTTTCATTATCTTTATTTTGTTTTACCTTATAGATCCATTTGGTGTCAATAATTACCGCCTTGTGTTCTGGCCTTTTAACTAAGGTCCAAGTGTTGTTTTCTGTGAGCGCTGTCATCTCCGCTTTCATTGCCTCTTTCCATTGAGTCGCCTGAGGTGACAACAGGGCCTCTTCCAATGTTGCTGGCTCTTTATCTTCCATCGCAAGATAGCAATGATACTCCTCTACAAGTTTCCTAGGTGGCCTAGTATTTTGTTTTGGTCTTCCTTCATTGGTCTGAGGGTTTAAACTCGATACGGGAGTTTGATCATATTCTTCTATCTCTTCTTGTTCTGCACGATCTTCAGTGTCTTCAGTTTGTCTTTCTTCAGTTTGTCTTTCTTCTTCGAAGCTCTCTTCAGAACTCAGTGTCTCGCCATCTGACATTTCTTCAGTTTGCATCCAGAGTTCCTTAGCTGAAACCGGTGGCTTTCCAGGGGCAAACACAACTTCTCGTTCCATTGAGAAAGTTTTTTGGTCAGGATAGTAGATTTTAAAGCCTTTAGTGTTTTCTCCTTAACCAACTAGGACCCCTCTTCTGCTTTTACTGTCCAATTTCAAGCGTCGTTGTTTCGGTATGTGAGTCCATTCCTGACTTCAGTTCCAAAGGAGCCTTTCAGCGAGTAGATGTCGAAGCTTTTATTAAACCACAGCCCATACGGAGTTTTCTTAGCCACTGAGCTGGTACCGGTCCTGTTCAGTGTAAATACAGCTGTGTTGACTGCTTCAGCCCAAAGATTCTTCTGTAAGGATTTTTCTTTTAGCATCGTTCTTGCAGCCTCTACTACTGTCCGCATCTCTCTCTCCACCTTACCGTTTTGAGCTGGGGTGTAGGGTACGGACGTTTGATGAATGATCCCAAGGTCTTCTAACATTCGCTTTACCGTTTCGTTTATAAATTCCCTACCATTGTCGGTCTGTAATATCTTGACACTGGTTCCTTGATTCTGACACATAGCAAAAAATGATTTTAATTTTGATGGGACTTGACTCTTTTCTTTTAGAAAATAGACAATGCGGAAATGTGAGAAATCATCTTTCAACAGGAGAAAGTACCGCGAGCCTCCCAGTGATGTCTCTTTTAAGGAACCGCACACATCTGCATGGATCAGCTCTCCTGGTGAACTAGTCCTGTTTTCACTACTTGGATGAGGTTTCTTGCAATGTTTTCCTTCAATACACGCCGTACAGAGGTGATTTTTATTACAGAGAATAGAAATGTTATTTTGTACAAGAACCTCCTTTACGTGAGCAAAGTTTTGATGTGCTAACATAATATGGTAACAAAACAAATCACAGTCATTGTTACAAACATTGTTTTGTAAGGTTTTCTTGTTACTAACTTTCAAGTTCGACACTTCCGTATTGATATTAGTAGTTGCGCTTGACAATGCTTGCTCTATCCTATTAAAACACATCTTAAACATCCTGCCCTCACGTTTTGCAATTACAATTGTTATATTGTCTTTAATGAATTTACAAGTATTGTTATCTGAGATAATGTTCAAATTTTTATCTAAGGCACTAATAACTGAGAACAAGTTTACTTTTAAATCCGGCACAAAAAGTACGTTTTTCAACTCCACCATTGACCATTTATTTCCGTCAAAGGCCTTTAATTTAATGTTCCCTTCACCAATTACTTTAACTTTGGCGCCGTCGCCCAACTGGACCATATGAGCATAGTCTGTTACCTTATAGTTCTCAAAAAGGTCTCGATCATTGCACATATGATGTGTACACCCGCTGTCCATGAACCAGCAATCACCGGATTGATCGAACGCACTTGCCACTAAAGCTGTGATATCTTCCTTCTTTTTTTTATCTTTAGTATCTTCCTGTCCTCTTTTGTTTTTGTCCTATTTCTTGAAGAAACAGTATTTCGCAATATGGCCAGACTTCTTACAAAAATCACATTGTTTGTTTTTGTAGCAATCCTTCTTCAAATGTCCAGTCTTGTTACATGTAAAGCATTTTAAATTGGTACTGGCTCGACTCACTAGTGCAGTAGATACTTCATTGCTGTTCGCTCGTTCCTCTTCTAGAAGTAACCTCGATGTCAGTTCTTCAAGTATCTGCTTGTCTGCCGAGGCGGATTCCCAAGCGGATCTGAAGTGTTTGTATTGGCCCGGAAGAGACATGAGAATCTTGGTTATAGTCATTTTGTCTGATATTTCCTCACCGGCTTGTTTCAACTTAACCCGGATTTCCTCGATTTTGGACAGATAATTAGACATCGAATCAAACTCTGCTGTGAAAAACTTTTGTTGGAGAAGATGGATACTCACAGCAGATTCTTTGTCGTACACGACCTTTAATTTATTCCACATGTCATGTGAATTCTCGCACGACAATATATGTGCAAGAGGGCCATGTTCCATCCGCGTAACAATAACTTCCTGGGCTTTTGTTTTAACCATTCCGCTGCTGCTTGATGTTCTTCAGGTTTTACTGTGACTCCTGACACGATGTCGAAGAGCCCACGCCCTTTCAAGATGACGGAGGTTTCGAATTTCCACACAGGACAATTTTCGCCGTTGAATTTAGTTACGATCGCGGTAGTGGTAGTCGCCATTTTTCCTGTTCCGTTGCGTCTTCTCGCCGTGAATAAGAACGACCACGTCGTTGTCTAATAAATACTCACGCCGGTATTTCTCAGTTTCACCTGCAATCTATAGGCTTCCTGGGCCCATAACCTGATGGATGATATGGTTTTAGTAATGTTGTACGCCGTATGTTGCAGGGAAGAAAGTATTTTATTCTTGTAACGAAACACAAGTTAATGGCGGAGGAACGACGAAAAAAAACAGTGAACACATAACTTATAGATAGTACGCTCTGCCAAGAGAAACATAAGACTTCTTTCTAAAAACTAAAGCCGCATTCTCATTCGACGAGTGAAACCTTTATTGACGTAAAACCAATAAAAATCCATGATATGGTGATGGATGACAGAAGATTGAAGGTGCGTGAGATTGCTAGTGCTGTGGGCATCTCGAATGAATGGGTACATAATATTTTGCACCAATATTTGGGCATGAAAAAGCTATCCGCAAGATGAGTGCCGCGATTGCTCACGATTGACCAAAAACGAAATCGTGTGCAGTGTTGCAAGGACGGTTTGCAGCTGTCTATTCTCCAGACTTGGCTTCCTCGGACTATTATTTGTTCCCCAATATGATGAAATAGCTGGCGGGAAAAAGATTTTATTCAAACGAGGAGGTGATTGCAGAAACGAATGGCTATTTTACAGACTTGGACAAATCCTATTATTCGGAAGGGATCAACAAATTAGAGCAGCGTTGGACGAAGTGTATAAGCCTAAAAGGAGATTATGTTGAAAAATAAAAAAGGTTTATCCCAAAAAATTAAGTAGTTTTCATTTTTGCACGGACTTTTCAAACGACCCTCGTATATACATATATATATATACATATATATATTAAAGCAAAATTTATATACATAGATTGGCATCACTTTTGTTGATAGCACTTATCTTAGGTAATTCTATATTTATTTAGGTAATTAGTAATCTCGACAATACCGAAGATTTTATTAGATACGCTTCCTTATGCTTAGCGGCGTTTTTCCATCTGCTGTGCATGACCTTGCCAGGGCAGAGATTGATGGACCACAGCTTAAATGTGTTTAATAGCGCGTAAAGATATTATATAATATTTAATAGATAAAATATAAAGAAAATATCGCCGGGAAATTTTGTGCTGGAGATGTTTTGATGTAATAATTACTCTATATTATTTAATAGGCAATGTATTATACACTAAACACTTTAAATAGTCATTAGATGCTGCAATATTTGTTAAGGGGATCCTGAAGTCGTATGAATTACCGACTACAGTTTCTCAATGGATCTTTTAATTGGCTTTATAGAATTGCAAAAATCTTTTACAGAATTAAAGTACGCACAAAAATCTATACGAGACAACCGCGATTTTATATCAAAAACACCAAAAAATTAAAAATTTTACTTATTTAGACACATACAGCTGTCACCTGACGACAATATTTGCTTAAAACAAAAATTCTGCAGTTTATACATACATGTTTATCATCTAGTATTGGGTAAATATGTAGGAATAATATCGTGCAAGTAGAAGTAAGATTCAATGCGTACAAAAAAAGATCCATTGAGAAAAAATTTTAGTAATGCAAATACGGATGCAGAATGACAAGAAGAGCAGTGTCGCGTGCAACAGTAGTTGCCGGATCTTGTCAGAGATGACACTGCTGGAATCTGACAAGGACAGATATATCGTATAGGTATCCGTTAGACAAGGACAGGTATAGCACGGTAACACAGAAAACATAGTAAACGATCGAAATTATCGATTATTTTTAGTTCCGTGCTAGATCGTGGCGCTGTCACGTTGGAGTTTGCCTGTCACTGCAGAATCCCCTTAAGGGGATCCTGAAGCCGAATGTTTTCTCGCCAAAATTACCATTTTCTATCATTTTCTATGTTACCGATCTATATCTGTCTTTGTATAGACAATGATCTAGACAAGGATAGTACCTACATCTGCATATATAAAATTTGGGCGGATAAATCTTTTTTTCTACGCTTTGAATCTTAGTTCTACTTGCATGATATTGTTCCTACTTGTTGTCCCTAGGGCGCTGTAGGACCCTTTTGCATGAATTAACTGTACAATTTTTGTAATCATCGATTATTGTCGTTAGGTGACAGCTGTACGTGCCAAAAATAAGTGAGATTTTTAACTTTTTTTCGATTTTGATAAAAACTCGTCTGGAGCGCCCTTCATTTTTATGCGTACTTTAATTGTGTAAAAGAGTTTTTCGATTCTGTAAAGCCAATTCAAAGATTTATCCGCCCAAAAAAAAAGGGTAAAACAGAGTTCTACAGACGACTTCAGGATCCCCTTAAGTAGCGCATAATTTCCCGCGATATACAGTAACTCTCGTATCTTAAGTTTAATCCTAAAATATTGTATATTAATCCTGAAATAACTCTTTACTGTTAAAAAATATGAAGGATACAGGGGAAAACCGATGAAAGTAGGACGAAAGTAGTCGGATGAGCCACAAGTAGGATCATCCTCTAGTCTAGACCCGGCATAAGTAATAGAATACGGTCAATATTCCGAGCAATATTTGGGTGTTAATGAAAAATATATATAGATTTAAAAAAAAAATGTTAGCTAACGTTTCGACCTAACTTGGTCTTCCTCAGAGCATAAGATGATATAATTACATCTAAGAAATTATGACAAAAATTAAAATAAAAATAATCGTTGGAGTTCACATTAGTAGCATTAGAAAAACAATTATCGTCGAAGATAATAATAATTTTCTTTCACGCGACTGTAGATCGCGTAACAAATTATTATAGATTTTTACTAAAAGCGCTGTAATTTCCATCCGCAAGCTCAAATTGCTCAAATAGTACATTGCAATCTGCTGTTCATATAGTATTTATTATAACCCTCTATTGCTCTCATTTTGAGGCAAACGCTCAGTTTACATTTTATTTTTTTAATTACATATACCTACATGTGGCATAAAAGTTGGCGAAAATTTTGACTTTTTACTTCCAATTTATAGATTAATATTTGCACGGTTGTTTTCAAAAACTTTGTTAGTATAATTTTTATATCACACTTTAAAAGTATTAACGCGTGATAATCTGAGCATGCCGCTCGTGGCGAGAGCAAATACATACAGTCGTGAGTCGACTTGCACTGTTGTTAAACTTTAGCTTTACTGGCAGATCGATAAATTAGTCAATGTCTCATTTCTTTGTTTTTATAAAGCCCGTATCGGATTAGAATTGAGATAGGATTGAAATTTGACCAAACAGAGTAAAGTTCTCACTAAATTTGAGATTAGTTTTCTTCATTATGATTGATTAAAATTCAATCCATTCACAATTTCAATTCATAGTGTGATACGGGCTTAAGCTTAAGACTGTATTGATCTGAAAAAAAAAAAACCTATATGTGGCACTGCCGCACTAGTAATACCTACACGTACAGGGTGTTGCAGAGACATACAGGTCAGTATGACGGGTTTCCTATTTGTGCAGGCGCGCATATGGTCGTTCACAATTTCTTAATAAAATTTATTTCATAACCTGTATTGTCAATGCGCTGATGTCTACGCCAGTCTACGCAACTGTGAACGATCATGCGCGCCTGTATGAATGGGCAAACCGTCATACTGACCTGTATGTCTCTGCAACAAGCGGTACACGCGCTCATACGAAAGCACTAACATTCGTTTACTGAACGAGGGCAATGCTGTAATATAAATTGCACTAATACACAACCTCCAGCCCAAACAGCACAATGTCCAAAATCGGGACATAAGACATGTTATATCTTATGTCCCGATTTTGGACATTGTGCTGTCTGAAAGGAAACTGGCTCACGAATATTGCTTTACAGATTTATCGCCGTTGACGACCAATAAAATATACAGGGTGTTTCAGAATACATGTAACAAACTTCTAGGGTACGTGGAGGGTTCAAAGCAGACCAACTTTTAATAAGAAACTTATGTCCGGAAACACACCATTTGCGAGCTGCAGACTGGACCTGTTGGTATGTCCAGTAATAGAAATGGTTCTCATAATAACTTTATTTGCTAACATTACATTAAAAAATGTTTAGCAATGTCAAAACAGATGTAATGTAAGCAAATAAAGTTATTATGAGAATTATTCCTATTAGTTAACATACCAACAGGTCCAGTTTGCAGCTCGCAAACGGTGCGTTTCCGAGCGGACATGAGTTCCTTATTAAAAGTTGGTCTACTTTGAACTCTCTACGTACCCTAGAAGTTTGTTACATGTATTCTGAAACACCCTGTATATGCATCAATGGTCAATTAAATAATTACAGTTTGTATTTCGATACCTTCCGCACAAATCGTCTAGCATTTATCTGGAACCACTATTTCTTCCTGCTAAAAAAATGATCCTTTCACACATGTTTCTACACAGTTTGTAATTATTATATGATTCCTATATGAGATGTGACTGAAGTTGTGTTGCAAACTATGCAGTACGTAATGTAGAGACAATGTCCTATATGGATTTATTTTTCTTCCACGACACGTATTACGTTTGACAATCCAGAATTATCGAACTGACAATCCGGTATTACCGTAATCATATTGCTTTTCTTGTCCACGTCACTTTTTCTTCATACCGTGTATTTGACAAAGGGAGCTGACGCGCGATGGTACATATGCACAGTAACCTGCGTACGATATGAATCCGGATATGGAAAAATATTATACCACTAACAAATTATTTTTGTCGCGAATCGGTGGTTGGCCGTATCAGCGTAACGTAATGAAAATATTGATACCGTGTCTTTTCACAATGGTGCACTATTCTACCTTCGCAACTCAGGTAACTCATGTATTGTATTTAATTACACAGATAGTATAGTGCAAACAGTGCGTATCAGTAAAACCGGTTAAGAAATATTGCTGTATAGAATTCAATTTCTTTTCCAATAAAAAATAGATTCGTCACATACTCGCGTTATAATACTACCGAAATAATTATTAATTTTTAGGTGCTTTTATTATACGACACTTGGGGTAATATAGATATTGCCATTGAATGTACAATTACCCTTACACCTCTTTTTGCTGCTAGCACGAAGTTAATTAATATTGTTGTGAATAACGACAAAGTGAGTTGCCAAATCGACATCGATAATGTATATTAACTGTTATTATTTCTGTTTGCATTGTTGATCAGCTTCAACGACTGTTGCAACTTATGAATGAACATTGGGAGCTTTTTAATAGCAAATACGAACGTCATATCTTGAGACATTATGCTAGTATCGGTCAGAAAGTAACAAGCTATTTTTCAGGTACAGGCATAATTAATTTTTAAGTCTTTAAAGAAAAATGATCGACTATTGTAATCGCAAGAATGTTTAATTTTTCTGGTGTAAATTAGGAAACCTTCCTTTAATTAAAATTAATATTTTTAAATCCAAAATTTCATGTATATTATCATATTTTTATAGTGTAAATAAATTATAAAATATGTATTAATGCCGAAGAAGAACAATCTTTGATATTTCATATAAGAGTAATAAGCCATGTATGTGCCTTTTTCCAGTATATTTCACCATAACATTGATATTTTATGTCCTAATTCCATTGATACCAAGAATCTTGGATATCGTAATTCCGCTAAATGAGTCGCGACCATTGGCATACATATATCAGGCCGAATATAGACTGGACAAAGAGAAGTATTATTATCTAATCATTTTCCATTCTTACATTACAAGTATAATTACAACGACAATTTTGTTCACCGTTGATACCACATATATAGTGTGTATATTGCATGCTTGCAGTCTATTTACAGCTATCAGGTGAGTAAAATTAAAAAAAAATTGTATTCTTCCTGTATCTTTTATAAACGTATATTTCTCTATAAGAGAGAATTTACTTACTGTTGAACGTATAAACTTACAATTAGAGAATTACAAAGATTGCGTGCTAATTTACAACGTTTTATTTCAAAGCCAGCGCCTTGAAAATATTACTGGCGAGGTAGACACTAAACTCGACGAAGATGAAAAAATACATACAGAGACGCATTATCATCTAGAAATTTTTGTGGAGAAACACGGTTTTGCCGGCAATGATTATCGTGAATTAATGATGTGCTTGAAAAAACATCAGCTTGCATTAGAGTCTGTACCATATGAATTTCTGTCGTTTATTATAACAGTGGCTTTAACAATTTTAGTGAAGTGGCTCAACAACTCCATCCAATCTAATAATTATTCGACCATTTATATTAAATCATTTTATCCGATCTCCTTATATCTCTCTCCCTCTCTCTAGACACGTCAAGACGCTGAACTCCACATTTACTCATGCGACATTCATTCTTCTATTTCTGAATGTACTGATATTGAGTGTGATCGGAATACAGGTGAGCATTTAAAAAGTACATGTATAGTCGTGGTCATCAAAAAGTTGTCCGGTTGAGTTTCGGAACGTATTCCATTTATATTTAATATCCAGCTACCATGTCAGCAATTACCAATTCTTTTAACATTTCAATATATTTGACATCTTATTTGTTTGCTCTTATAATTATAATGAATCACTGCGCGCAAGCGGTATGCTCAAATAGGATGCGTTCCAAAACTCAACCGAACAACCTTTCCACGACCGTACGTACGTGTCTCTACTGAGAATACATTTTATAAAACGCAATACTTAAATTTTATAGCTTATTAATAACCTGACGCATACCGAAGAGGTAATAAGATACGGTTTTATAACTTGCGCTGCGTTTACGCATCTCGTATGTATGTGTATTCCTGGACAATTGCTGATAGACCGAAGCACAGAAGTTTTCGACAAGGCGTAAGAATTCATGCTTTGTATAGTACTTTAAGCTTTAGATGCAAATGAGAGAAATTTTTAAGATCTTATATAAAATTTAATTTTTATGATATATTCTTCCAATATCTTGTTTCTCAACTTAAAAAAAAAACTTAAGTTTATCTATCATGTATTAAATTTTATGTGATTGAAATAATTAAAAAATAAAATAATTTTTCTGTTAATTCAAAGATTAAATTTAAAACATAGTATCAATTAATACTAAAATTAATGTCAATTATTGTTAAAATTCAAGAATTAATATTCAAAATTATAGTTTTTTTTAGTAACGGCAAATTTCTGAACGGTAATGCTTTCTTTGTAACATTACATAAATTTATCGCATATAATTATTATGAATAACTTACATTGTGGATAACAAATCAATCGTAAGGTGCATCTTTTCTGTTAGGTACAGTTCAGCATGGTATACATTTTCCATAAAAACTAGAAAATTATTAAGGATACTTCTTTACAGAAGTCTCGTTCCGTGTACGCTCACAGCTGGAAAGATATTTGTTCTGTCTATGACTATGTGCAGTTCGGTATGCCTGATTTATATACCTAAGAAGAATATCTTTTATAGTTTTATATAACGTTGTAAAGGGTTGACATTCAATTTTAAGGTGATGCAAACTGCCATGTCGTATTTCACGGCCTTTTTATCCGTAAAAAAATAAGGATGTCATTGCAATTACTCATTATATATATATATATATATATATATATTGTACATATATTTATCAATGTGTGCATATACATAGCCCGTGATTGAAAACATCTTTACAAAAATCTACTTCTATTCTCCCTGAGATTTATTAATTGTCATAGCAAAAGCTAATTTTATTGGAAATTGTCTTCTTTTGAAAGTAAAAGGATATACATTTTCGCAATACAATGTTATATGATTTAAGAAAACGATATCTTCTACTTTTATCACCCGTTAAGATTTTGCATTTCAATAAATGATCCGCAAGTTCTATAATCTAGTGCCGTTGCAAAGACCTTCATTGATACTAACAATAAGATTTCTAATCAACATAATGACACAATTCGGTTTTAAACGCAATTCATATGGAGGAAGAAATGACGGAGACAAAGTATGTAAATATTTTGGTAATAAAACTTTATCAATGTCACCGTTATCATCACAATTTTCAGTACTATCTGTACTTGTATACATTCGTTCTTGAGATATATGTAATAATTCGACAACTCGTTTATTAATTTTATCAGCATTTCTTGCAGAAAGTATCGCAATACTTAGCCATATTATTAAATTTTTTACTTTGTATTAGATCACCATATACATATATCTTTTACAATATTAGCATTAATGGGTGATGCAATACATTAATACAACAACGTGGAAGTTGTGTATTATCGTTAGAATCATTTAATATGTTATCTCCCATATCCAATAAAAATTTTAAAAATCAATTTCCTTTGGAAGAACCCAGACAGCACAATGTCCAAAATCGGGACATAAGACATTTTGTAGACGTCATTAAGACGACTTTTAGACACAATTTCGTAAGACGGCTTAAAGATGTCTTAAAGATATCTATAACACATCTTATGTCCGGATTTTGGACATGTGTACTCTATGGGAACATGCATGTTTTCCGTTGAAAAAAAACTTATAAAATGTTTCCAAATAGAACTAAACTTGATAGAAAGATTCACTATTTCACATCGGATACTATGTAGGTATTTTAATAGAAAGAAGTTGCCTGAAATCACCACCTATATATGTCATGTTACTCTCTTATGCGTAAACCATATAACATCATATTATATTTTATTTTCAATATTAATAGATAATTATAATAATATACCATATCTTCTGCTTCTAACTGCGTTTTTCAGCTTATTTTTCCGGCCTTCACTTATTTACGTTAAAATATGCATTTTCGATTAATTGCTCTAATAAATTAACTAATAACTACGCACAATGTGAAAAACAGAGGATATGAAAAATACAAATTGTCTGTATTTTTCTATGTGGAAAAATCTGATCGATCTTAATCCTCAGCAATTTGTTAGCAGCGAAAACCGTTAACTAAAAATAAAATATAACACAAAGTATTATTTCTAAAATATTAATAAGAATAAAAATAGAGTAAATAAGAACATTTCACAAAACTTATCTGAAATAAACTAGAAAGCATCCAAAGAGAAAAGAGAAGTCGTAGAAGAAGAACCAATGTTTAGAATTCAAGCATCGCGGTCGTGACAAGCCAATGCTACGCGACGCGTTTCGATTCTCGACCGCTCGACGCACACACGCACTATCGATAGTTCGGACGCGCTACGGCGCAGCGAGTGCCACGGAGCCTGGCGTACGTGCCTCGGCGACGTGGTCACGTGAACGCGCGACGACGAGAACGCGGATTTGCCACTGTTTCGTCAGACGCCGGTGCGAGAGCACGTTTTCGAGTAGAGTGGAATATTGCGTCATACTTTCGACTTGCGGCGTAAATCTCTTTACCAGGATCTCTCTATTACGAATATTCTCCATCCTGATATTACTGGAAGGAAGGAAAGACGATTCTTGTGACATATATCCAAGATATTTATCTGAGAGATGGACTTTAATTTTGATGATCGACGATTACGAGTATTTCTACGTTTTCATAAAGAAAGGTAACCGAGAGAAATCTCTCGGGTTCATCGAATGTTCTAGATTTCTTCAGAATACGGTAAATTGAATTCTTCCTATAAAGACAGAAGAAATGTGCATACCACATTCCTTGTTCAAAAGTGAGATTGTTTACAGCAATCTATTCAGGTTCATACGAACATCTCCGTCATGACGTTAAACTTTACAGACATTAGTATCCGATTTCCGTGATACGTATTTGATTTCACTTTAAGTTACATTCAAACCGGATCCGGGTTTGTAGCGACTAATCAGTAATTATTACAAGTAATTCTAAGCGAATTTATTCTTTTCTGCATTTTGTTCTATTATAGTTTTCATTAGACTTTCTCATATTAATTGCGCTTTCTTACGAACACTTCTTGCGAGAATTCTGTTCAGTTCTATTTGCGATATACTTTCAAACGAAATTATTATTCTTTGTGCGATTATTTCATTGCATTGCGATTGCTTTATTCTATTGTGAATATGAGATGTGTGATATCTGCTATGATTTCTGAATACTCTCGAATGTTCAGTATTCTTATCTGGATTATTCTTTATTGATTCTCAATGCTCTAACTGAGTGGTTTCAAATATTAGTACTTTACTTATATGCATTTAACAATTCATTCTTGACGTTACATCTTATGAATTCAATTATTCAGTTAATATTCGAATTTTACTTCAATTATTATATTTCTTGATTCAATATTAAATCTTCAACTATTAACGTACATTGAGCTATCTTTTACGTAATTTCAAGTTACATAATCCTTCAATTATTATAAATTTAAGCAGAGATTTATCAATTCTATTAAGCTTGGCTTTATCTCGTGAGTATTCAACCATATTTATGTGTCTTATTATTTATGACTGCTCTTTTCTGTGTATTATTACTTTTCAACTGTGTGTATATTTTTTTGTATGCTATTTACTGTATGTAAGAATACCGACAAGGTTTTTGGGCAGTTTCCCTTGTCCTTGCGGCATATGCCGGTATTCCAACGAGTAGTTCTGCCTTATAAAAGATATTAAAATAACTATACTACGTTTCATTATTCAAGTATCGCCCCTCCTCTTCTTGCGGGATTTCTACGACGTCCCTACTTTTAAACATTTGGTCCTTCGAGCCGGATTAACGGATTAGCCATTTAGCATTAGAATACTTATTGTTCAGTTTTTATACAAGAGAAATATAACTCAATTATGAGTTTACAGTTTTATTAAGATACACAGTCTCCAAGGGGAGAAGCGATACTTGTCAAGAAAGAATTCGGGTTTTTTTTTGTAAAGTGCGGTGTGCGTGTCGAGCTTTCGGTTTACATTTTCTATATTTTGAGAAGTTGCGACCATGAAGGTCAAGCATATTGAAAACCGTTTAGTTCAGCAATTAGCTGTTAGAAGCGTCATACTTCAGGCGTATGATAATCTGACAAAGGTAGGCATAGACAACATTACGAATGAACGAATTAATACGCGCCTTTCTTCCTTGAAAGAAACTTGGGAGAAATTCTCGATGAGTCATGATGATTTAACTACTTCAATTTCTAAATTAAATTCGGAAGATAAAGTTCGGATTCAGGGCCATCGGTACCTGGCAGATAAATTATTCTCTGATACCCATGAAGTTTATTTGGACACTTTAGAAAAGTTTAACCTTTTGATTGACACTAATCGTCGATCTGCGATAGCAAGGGACGCTGTTGGATCTGTTGTTCAAGGCGATTCAATGCCTTCAGGTTCTACTTCTGTTGTGCAGCATACCCGTCTTCCTCGGATTACAATTCCGACTTTCAGTGGAACGCCATCCGAATGGCTGTCTTTTAAAGACCTTTTTACTTCTATTGTAATTAATAACCCTAGCGTGTCGGCTGTTGAAAAGCTTCAATATTTGAAAACCAACCTAGTGGGTTCAGCCGCGCTTCTGATTAAAGATACGGTATTAATAGCAGATAACTTTTCAAAAGCGTGGGATCTTCTATCCTCCTTTTATGAGAACAAACGGATTTTAGTGCAAACAGAAATTCATTCTTTATTCTCGCTTAAACGATTGACTAAGGAGTCAGCTAGCGAGCTTGAGCAATTATATTCAAAGATAGGACAGTCTTATCGAACCTTGGAAAGCTTAGGATGTCCCGTTGAACATTGGGATGCCGTATTAGTGTATGTAGCCACAAGAAGGTTAGATTCTGATTCGTTAAGAGCATGGGAAAATGAGCTCGGGTCATCCAAGGAAACCCCCACGTGGGCACAGTTTAGTAAATTTTTATTATCAAGAATTTTCTCTCTTCAATCATACGAAAAGTCGCGTTATGGAAAGGCAGTGCCACAGCCACGTCAGGCGGCTGCTAAAGTGCACTTTCAAGGTCAAAGTAAAGGTACTTCAATTAAAACTAATCCTAAATGCATTTTATGTTCGGGACTCCATACGGTTAGCTTTTGCCCACAGTATAGTAATAGAACTATTGAACAAAGGAAAGCCCTAATAGTGAAACACAAATTGTGTTATAATTGCCTATTCCAACATAAGATTTCAAATTGTAGAGTTACAACCCGATGTAAAAAGTGTGGAAAAAAGCATCACACTTCGATTCATTTTAAGAATGCTTCAAATGATTTGGAAGCAAAGAATTCAAACGTTAAAAATGAACCTCCTACGACCTCTAGTAATCCTGAGGCTAAAGTGTTGCATTCCGCTATTGAACAATTGTCAGTTGTGTCTCACGTATTGTTAGCTACCGCGCAAGTTATGCTTATTTCAAATTCTGGTCAAGTCACAAAAGTAAGAGCGCTCTTGGATCAAGGTTCAGAGATTTCGATAATATCAGAGAGAGTCGTTCAGCGACTTCGATTGTCGCGCATTCATTCATCTTTAAAATTCGTTGGTGTTGGTTCTCAACAATCGAGGAAAACTTTAGGTATTACTTCATTTATTCTTAAACCTCATTTTAATTCCGAGACTGAATATTTAGTTTCTGCATATATTTTGCCAAAACTCACTTCTCTGGTTCCGTCTACGCAGCTTGATTCGTCAGCATGGTCTCATTTGACCGGCCTTGAGTTAGCAGATCCGGCATTTATTAAGCCAGGATCAATCGATTTAATATTAGGGGTTGATATATACTCTCGTATACTTCAGGCAGGTATAATTAAAGGAAATGCGAATGCGCCAATTGCGCAAAGCACCACTCTAGGGTGGGTTGTATCTGGTACAACTGATTCAACTGGTGTTGTCTCGGAAGCTCGTGGACATCATGTCAAGATAGATCCAGATCTTTGTGATCTTTTGCAAAAATTTTGGGAATTAGAAGTCACACCCGTATCCAAACCTGTTAAATTATCTTCGAATGATCAAAAGTGTGAAGATCACTTTAAAGCAACCCATCAGCGAGATGCTACTGGGAGATACATCGTAAGACTGCCTTTCAAGGATGATGTCAGTAAACTTGGGAACTCCAAGATTAAATCTACCCGAATAATTCACAATTTATTTCACCGATTTAGAGACAAACCGGACTATGCTAAGGCATACACGGATTTTATTAAAGAATACGAAGACTTGCGTCACATGGAAAGAATTCCGACTACAGAATTTGAACCAGAACACGTTTATTATCTTCCGCATCATGGGGTGATGCGTGAACATAGTCTCACTACTAAGTTGAGAGTGGTATTTAACGGATCTAGTTGTACTACTTCTGGAGTTTCTTTAAATCAACTGCTTCACGCAGGAGAAAGGCTTCAATTGAACCTTAGTGATGTTCTTACTTGGTTTCGTATTTTTCCGTTTGTATTTTTCACAGATGCTGAAAAGATGTATCGTCAGATACTTATACATCCAGCAGATTGGAATTTTCAAAGAATTTTATGGTTAAATCATTTGAATGAATTGATTATTTTTGCGCTTATAACGGTTACTTATGGGCTTACTTGTGCACCTTTCTTAGCGTTGCGTACTGTAGAACAATTAATCGAAGACGAGGGACATAAATATCCCCTTGCCTTACCTACTCTGAGAAAAGGGAAATACATTGATGATGTCTTTGGTGGTGCTAACACTATTGAGCAAGCAAAGTTAGTTGTAGATCATGTGAACCGGCTCTTCATGGCGGGCGGTTTTCCCTTGCATAAATGGGTTAGTAATAGCCCTGAGATTCTTGAATCTATTCCAATAGAAAAACGCATTGAGTTACATTCTCTTCAAATCGAAGAGACTACAGTTCATACGCTCGGTTTGTGTTGGCAACCATCCACGGACGTCTTTAGATTCACGCTCGATTTAAACATTCCGAACATTCATACTAAACGTACTGTTTTGTCTACAATAGCGAAATTGTTTGATCCTCTCGGATTGCTTTTACCCATTATTATTTCAGCCAAGATTTTCCTTCAGGAATTGTGGTGTAGGAAATTAGGATGGGATGATCCTCTCCCTTCTGAGTTGTCAGATCAATGGACTAAGTTTTTGAATCAACTTCAAGAAATTCCTAACTTTACTTTTCCAAGATGGCTTGGATTCAACACTACTGATTACATAGAAATTCATGGATTTTGTGACGCCTCATCTAAGGCAATGGCAGCAGTTGTTTATATAAGATCGGTCTCTAAAGAGGGACAAGTTACGGTCAACTTGGTATCATCTAAGACAAAAGTTGCACCATTAAAGAAATTAACTATTCCACGACTGGAATTGTCAGGAGCAGTTTTATTGGTCAAATTAATGACTCAAGTACTAACCAATTTTGAAAGGAAAGATATTCCGTTATATGCTTGGATTGACTCATCTGTCGCGCATACATGGATAACGAACCATCCATCTAAATGGAAAGATTTTGTACAAAATCGCGTTTGTTGGATTCAAGAAGCTTTACCACAACTTATTTGGAATTTTATACCGGGTAAACAGAACCCCGCTGATTGCGCAACTCGAGGGTTAACACCTACTCAATTAATGGAAAACTCAGAATGGAAATTTGGACCTCACTGGTTGAGGCAAGATTCTTCAATGTGGCCAAAGGAAGCCGTCGTGCTTTCTAGCAAGGATAATTTAGAACAACGACCAGTTCAGGTCTCAACAGTTACTAAACGTGATTCATCAAAAATTTGGGATCTTCTCTATAAATGCTCGAGTTTCCTTTGATTGTTGCGTATAACCGCTTGGTGTTTTAGATTTTGTTCTCGATTCAAACGATTAGCTGATTCATCTCATGTAAATCCGCTTAGTACTCAAGAATTGCAACATGCAAAATACTTTTGGGTTAAAATGGTTCAACAAGAGTCATTCAAGGACGAACTCAAACTTATTTCCAGGGGAATTAATCTATCTAAATCAAATTTTCTCGCTAAACTTACACCTAAATTGGATTCGAACGGATTACTTAGAGTAGGAGGACGCCTTCAGCATTCTCTGCTTTCTGAAGACGCCAAACACCCTTTAATTCTTCCAAGAGACTCAGCGTTGTCGTCTTTGATAATTGCTGACGCACATTCGCGTACGATGCATGGGGGACGCAAGTTACTCTAACAGTCATTCGAAACGAATATTGGATTGTCGGGGGACGCGCTCCAGTTAGATCATTTATTTTGAAATGTGTTAAGTGTGCTCGCTATAGACAACATAGAGCTCAACAACTTATGGGTCAATTACCACCCGAAAGGGTAACTCCGTCTCGTCCATTTTTGCATTCGGGAGTGGATTACGCAGGTCCATTCACGGTTAAAACTTGGAAAGGGAAAAATGCGAAGACATATAAGCTTATGTCGCTATTTTCGTGTGTGAGGTAACTTCTGCCGTTCATATGGAACTAGTAACCGATTATACGACTGATGCATTTATTGCAGCTTATAAACGATTCACCTCCCGGAGAGGAATTTGTGCAACCCTTCGAAGTGATTGTGGAACTAATTTTAAGGGTGCAGACTCTGAATAAACTAAATTGTTTCAATCTTCTTCCAGCGAAGCTAATAATCTTGAAGCTCTTCTAGCTAATGATGGAACTCAGTGGATTTTCAATCCACCTTCCGCCCCTCACTTCGGAGGCAAGTGGGAGGCGGGAGTTAAATCTTTCAAATATCATTTTAAACGAGTCATCGGGGAGACTCGCCTAACTTACGAAGAATTTACTACCCTGTTGATTCAAATTGAAGCAGTGTTGAATTCTAGACCTTTAAGTCCTTTATCAGAAGATCCGGATGATCTTAATGCTTTAACGCCTGGTCATTTTTTGATAGGAAGTTCCTTATCTCTCATGCCTGAACCCTCACTTGAAGAAGTAAATGTATCACGGTTATCTCGATGGCAACTTAATCGTCATATTTTAGAATGCTTTTGGGCCAGATGGTCAAAGGAGTGTCTGCAAAGATACATGTCTACCTATAAATGGAATCAGGAGAATCCTTCCCTTATAGAAGGTTCTATGGTGTTGGTAATAGATGAACGTTATCCTCCGTCAAAGTGGCCATTAGGCAGAGTTATTGAAACTTATCCCGGTGAAGATGGATTTACACGTGTTGTGTCTGTTCGTACCCAGACTACTATTTTGAAAAGACCTATTGCAAAATTATGTCCTTTACCTATTCCTATTAACGAAAAGTAGATTTTTTTGTTTGATAACCCAGGTTATCAAAGGCGGGCGGTAATGTTTTAGAATTCAAGCATCGCGGTCGTGACAAGCCAATGCTACGCGACGCGTTTCGATTCTCGACCGCTCGACGCACACACGCACTATCGATAGTTCGGACGCGCTACGGCGCAGCGAGTGCCACGGAGCCTGGCGTACGTGCCTCGGCGACGTGGTCACGTGAACGCGCGACGACGAGAACGCGGATTCGCCACTGTTTCGTCAGACGCCGGTGCGAGAGCACGTTTTCGAGTAGAGTGGAATATTGCGTCATACTTTCGACTTGCGGCGTAAATCTCTTTACCAGGATCTCTCTATTACGAATATTCTCCATCCTGATATTACGGAAGGAGAAGGCACGATTCTTGTGACATTATATCAAAGATATTTATCTGAGAGATGGACTTTAATTTTGAGATCGACGATTACGAGTTTTCTACCGGGTTTTCATAAAAGAAAGGTAACCGAGAGAAGCTCTCGGGTTCATCGGAATGTTCTAGATTTCTCAGAATACGGTAAAAGTGAATTCTCCTATAAAGACAGAAGAATGTGCATACCACATTCTTGTTCAAAAAGTGAGGATTGTTTACAGAATCTATTCAGGTTCAACGAACATCTCGTCATGACGTTAAACTTTACAGACATTAGTATCCGATTTACCTGATACGTATTCGATTTCACTTTAAGTTACATTCAAACCGGATCCGGGTTTGTAGCGACTAATCAGTAATTATTACAAGTAATTCTAAGCGAATTTATTCTTTCTGCATTTCGTTCTATTATAGTTTTCATTAGACTTTCTCATATTAATTGCGCTTTTTACGAACACTTCTTGCGAGAATTCTGTTCAGTTCTATTTGCGATATACTTTCAAACGAAATTATTATTCTTTGTGCGATTATTTCATTGCATTGCGATTGCTTTATTCTATTGTGAATATGAGATGTGTGATATCTGCTATGATTTCTGAATACTCTCGAATGTTCAGTATTCTTATCTGGATTATTTTTATTGATTCTCAATGCTCTAACTGAGTGGTTTCAAATATTAGTACTTTACTTATATGCATTTAACAATTCACTCTTGACGTTATATTATGAATTCAATTATCAGTTAATATTCGAATTTACTTCAATTATTATATTTCTTGATTCAATATTAAATCTTCACTATTAACGTACATTGAGCTATCTTTTACGTAATTTCAAGTTACATAATCCTTCAATTATTATAAATTAAGCAGAGATTTATCAATTCTATTAAGCTTGGCTTTATCTC
>JASTWR010000993.1:0-64590 GCA_030770355.1 Harpagoxenus sublaevis | reverse complement strand
TTATATCGACAAGTAACTATTGTTCTTTTAAAAAATGTATTCCCCCCCCCCATAAAGTGAAAAAATTAATATAAAATGTGAAAAATTGTGGTAATTATGCATAAAAGGGGCATCCTCTCCGATTTGTTTGTTATTTTAGTATGTTGTTGGGGATGTCTTCCCGAGTCATTTCATATATATATATAAGGGTCGGACTCAAATAGCTTCGGAGATACAAGCTGAGAAAGGAGGTATTTATGCATAAAAGCGATTCCCTCTCCAATCTGGTTTATTTTTTAATATGTTGTTGTGGATGTTTTCCCAAGTCATTTCATATATATATACAAGGGCCGGACTTAAATAGTTTCGGAAATACAGGCTGAGAAAGGATAAAAATAATAAATACAAAAATAAACGTTCAATGATGATTTATTGAATACTATCATTAGGAATCTGAAGGATTTCAAACAAGTGTGTTCTTTGTATGTGCTTCAACTTACAAAGCACATACTTGTAAATCGCGTCACTAACCTATAGGTTAGTGGCGCGCTTTATAAGTATGTGCTTTGTATGTGCTTCAACTTAGAAAGCACATATTTGTTAAAGCAGAGAACAGGTGGTATATGAAAAGTACATATTTATATGTACGATGAATAGTTGGTATATAAATACCCATCCCTGCATGCGGAGAAGTGCGGCAGTCCCTGTGTAGTACAGCCTGTTTGTTTATGTTTTCAAAGTGGCTCTATTGGTTTGTTTTCGCTCGGATTACCGCATTCTTTGATGCAATGGCTGAAATCTTTCAGATTCCTAATGATAGTGTTGAATAAATCATCATTAAACGTTTATTTTTGTATTTATTATTTTTATCCTTTCTCAGCCTGTATCTCCGAAGCTATTTAAGTCCGACCCTTATATATATATATATATGAAATGACTCGGGAAGACATCCCCAACAACATATTAAAAAATCAAGCAAATCGGAGAGGATGCCCCTTTTATGCATAATTACCAAAATTGTAGTGAAAAAAACTGCGCTGCAAAATTTTAAAATATTTGAAAGCAATAAATAACTAATTTAAAATATTAAATTAATAATTACAATGTGAATGTAGAGACTTTCACATATTAATTTAAAGTACTTTTTCCATTTATAGAAATTGTTTTATTAATATATATTATTATGCTTAGCAGCGCCAATTTTTTTCAATACAATTTTTCACATTTTATATTAATTTTTTCACTTTAATGGGGGAATACATTTTTTAAAAGAACAATAGTTACTTGTCAATATAATATATATTTAATTGGCGCGATTTAAAGATATCATTTCTTTTTTTTTGTAATTGTTTAGGAATAAGCGTTCAATTTAATCGTTAATTTTCAACCCGATCTCTCGCGCGCTCCGCTTGCGCCCGCGTGTCGTACGCTCAGCGTTACGCGTGACGAGCGAGGCCGAGCCGGCCCGATTCGTCGGCGTAAACAACGCTCGGGTCGGTAGAAGACGATCGCCTGAGTCGACATTCCAACGTGTATAGAGACGGTTCGAATTTTGGCAATTGTAACGTGCATCTTGAGAATAACGCGCCTAAGCCTTTTCGTGATCTCGGTTCCCTGCATTACACGCGAGGACCGTACCGGCTGTGTTGCGTGCATCTAAGTGCATCTCCACGTGCGCCTCGAACTCAGAGCGAATTCCGAGCTCTGTCGCCCGCGAACGAGTCTACGTCGCGGTGCTTCGTCTCAATACCGTTTTTCGTGTACCGTTGTCGTCTTCGTAATACCAAAGACAAGAGTGCGTGCATTTAACCGCATCGTAAGTGCAATTTGTGATACCACTCGTTTCTACCGCCAACATTGACATTAAACTATATATTTTATCTCAATAATTTAGAGCCGTTATTTCAAAGTCCTTCCGCCTTGGTGTGCGAACCTTCGTCAAGGTTGTATCAGCAACCATCAACAACAAACATTCTGGTCCTTCGAACCGGATCGCTGCCAAGGAGCAGAATGTTTGTTGTTGATGGTTGCTGATACAACCTTGACGAAGGTTCGCACACCAAGGCGGAAGGACTTTGAAATAACGGCTCCAAATTATTGAGATAAAATATATAGTTTAATGTCAATGTTGGCGGTAGAGGCGAGCGGTATCACAAATTGCACTTACGATGCGGTTAAATGCACGCACTCTTGTCTTTGGTATTACGAAGACGACAACGGTACACGAAAAACGGTATTGAGACGAAGCACCGCGACGTAGACTCGTTCGCGGGCGACAAAGCTCGGAATTCGCTCTGAGTTCGAGGCGCACGTGGAGATGCACTTAGATGCACGCAACACAGCCGGTACGGTCCTCGCGTGTAATGCAGGGAACCGAGATCACAAAAAGACTTAGGCGCGTTATTCTCAAGATGCACGTTACAATTGCCAAAATTCGAACCGTCTCTATACACGTTGGAATGTCGACTCAAGCGATCGTCTTCTACCGACCCGAGCGTTGTTTACGCCGACGGATCGGGCCGGCTCGGCCTCGCTCGTCACGCGTAACGCTGAGCGTACGACACGCGGGCGCAAGCGGAGCGCGCGAGAGATCGGGTTGAAAATTAACGATTAAATTGAACGCTTATTCCTAAACATACCGCCCGCCTCGAATGTATAATTGCATTCGAAAAGCTTACGGTATAGACATGGTACTTATGCTAATGGTTATACAACTATTTACAATGAAGAAAAATCGGTACAATACAATATAT
This sequence comes from Harpagoxenus sublaevis, assembly GCA_030770355.1. Classification (NCBI taxonomy): domain Eukaryota; kingdom Metazoa; phylum Arthropoda; class Insecta; order Hymenoptera; family Formicidae; genus Harpagoxenus; species Harpagoxenus sublaevis. The sequence continues at coordinate 61,858 of JASTWR010000993.1, read as the reverse complement.
AGCTTATAATTAAGTTGATCGTTGAATATCTGTGATCGCCGTTAGGGGGTGGTTCCGCCCGCCGTGGCAGAATTCTTTGATTCTTCGATATTAATCTCGACGGGGAGGAAACATAGTTTGACAATCGGTCTTCGGTACTCAGATCGATGCGTCTTTACGGTAACTACGCGAGTCAGGCCGTCATCTCCGGGATGACAAGCGGTAATGCGTCCGAGTTCCCATTGGCACGGAGGGACCAAAGGGTTGCGCAAAAGAACGATTTGGCCAACTTTGGCTAGTCGCTGGACAACGCGCCATTTCGGGCGTTGTTGAAGGGAATGCAAGTAGTCGCTCGACCATGACCTCCAAAAAACTTCGGTTAACTGCTGGATCATTTGCCAGCGCGACAGCCTTGCTTCGTTGAGATCGAGCACGCTAGGCTCTGGAGGGGCGATAAGAGCGGTACCGACGAGAAAATGACCAGGCGTCAAAGCTTGATAATCATCAAGACTATCGGAAACGGGAGCAATAGGCCTGGAATTCAGGCACGCCTCAATCTTACAAAGAAGCGTGGTCATCTCCTCGAAGGTGAGCGTATGGGGACCGATGCATCGCTTTAAATGATGCTTTACGCTCCGAACGCCGGCTTCCCACAGGCCGCCGAAACGAGGCGCTGCGGGAGGTAGAAAGTGCCACTCAGTGTTATCGGTCGCGAGTCGATTGATATAATTCGGATCGCGGATTGCTTGCAAGTACGCTTGTGAGAGTTCTCGATCAGCGCCTTGAAAGGTCGTACCATTGTCGGAGTACATGGCCTTTGGCAGTCCTCGGCGAGACACAAATCGCTGATAGGCCAGGAAAGTCGCAGAACTATAGTCACTTACAAGCTCCAAGTGAATGGCTTTGGTAGTTAAGCATACGAACAAGGCTATGTAGGCCTTTTGAGACTTGTGTCCGCGTCCGGGAGCGGTACAAATAGCGATGGGACCTGCATAGTCGACGCCGGTATGTATAAAGGCTCGAACGGTACGGTTAACTCGGGCTTCCGGTAGTTCTCCCATAAGTTTGATCGGTGTTTCGGCACGTTCGCGTGTGCATCGGATGCACTTGTATAGCACAGAGCGAACGGTTGCTCGAGAACGTAGAATCCAGAACTCACTCCGAAGTGACGCGAGGGTGAGCTGAGGCCCGGCATGTAAAGTTTGTAAATGATGGTGCTCGATAAGGCGAGACAACAACGGATGTGACCGCAGAACGATCGGATTTTTTGTTGTGCCGGGAAGACATGCATGGCGCAGCCTTCCGCCTACGCGGATAAGGCCATCAGGATCCAAGTAGGGATTAAGAGGGGAGAGCGGACTGGTTTTGGGCAGCGTGGTTTTGTTTGTCAGCGCTGCAAGTTCGTGGGGAAACAACTCGGCTTGCATGGTTTTGAGCCAGTACTGTTTAGCTCGTTGAATTTCTTCAGGTGACAAACGTGGAGGGTAGTCATCAATAGGCAGGGTAGAGCGTCGTTTCAATAGGAAGCGGTACAGGTACGCGGTAATTCGGAGTAATTTAGGCCAGGAAGAGAAACGCGACGAAAGATCCCAGCTCGGTGTCGCATAGGCGGTGTGAGCGGGTTGTCTCGGCGCTCCTCGAGGGGGATTTCTGGTGGTAATGAAGGGCACGTATTCGGCCAACAGTCGGGTGGTTGGCGTAGCCATAAAGGGCCTGACCACCATAAACTGTGAGTTTGTAACGCGTCGGGATCGATGCCGCGTGACGCGCAGTCCGCAGGATTATCGTGCGTCGCGACGTGACGCCACGAGGCCTCAGGAAGCTGTGATTGGATGGCGGAAACACGATTGGCTACAAAGGTTTTCCATCGAGATGGAGATTGCTTCAGCCAGGCTAGGACAATCTGTGAGTCTGTCCAACAGACGGTCTCGAGGTGAGGTAGCTGAAGAGCGGTGCGAACGTATTGGATTAGGTTAACGAGTAGGTGAGCTGCTTTCAACTCCAGGCGGGGAACACTTAGCGTTTTGAGTGGAGCTACTTTTGACTTGGCCATAACGATTGAGACTGAAACGGAGCCGTCTACATGGACGAGTCGAAGGTACACGGCGGCTGCGAATGCCTTCGTCGAGGCATCGCAAAAGCCATGAAGGGAACAATGAATGGTGTGAGGTCCATGTTCGGTCCACCGCGGTATTTTGATCGCATTAAGGCTTGGAAGTTTGTCTCGGTATTCTGTCCAGTCATTTAGCTGTTGGCTGGGAAATTCCTTATCCCATGTGCATTTAAGCAACCACAATGTTTGCATAAAGATTTTCGCGGTTATAATGACGGGTGTGGCCCATCCTAAAGGATCAAAGAATTTCGCGATAGTTGAGAGGACCATTCGTTTTGTCCTGGTCGGAGATGAAGGTATGGAAACACGAAATTGGAAAACGTCGAGCGATGGATTCCAAGTGATTCCTAAGACTTTGATTTGCTCGTCGTCCTGAAGGACTTTGTGAGTGGCTAAGCCATGATCGGAAGGATCGATGTCTGACAGAAGGTCAGATGAGTTGCTTGCCCATTTTCGAAGGCGGAAGCCGCCTTTATCAAGGAGCGCGATTAATTGGTCACGGGTTTGACGAGCGAGAACGGGATCATCGGCACCGAACGCAGCATCGTCAACATAGGTTTGACGGAGCAAGACGAGCATCGCTAATGGAAACTCGGCTCCGTGATCAGTGGCTAGTTGCTCTAAAACGCGGAGGGCGAGGTATGGAGCGGCAGCACTGCCGTAGGTGACCGTCAAGAGGATATATTCCTTCACAGGCTCGTCTGGCGACGGTCGCCACAAGATGCGCTGGTAGGTGATGTTGTGACCGGACACGGCCGTTTGAGAGTGTGGGAGTCGCGTAATTAGTTCCAAAATCACGGTCGCCACTCGGTTTGACCTATAACTACCGAGAAGGTGTGCTCGAGATATAATCTCTATTATAAGTTAGGGTAATTTCTCCCCTCTGTTGCAGGTAGATGTCCCAGATGGATCATCACCGTCGTCGCCGCTTCCCCGGATCCTAGCTTCACCGCATACCAGGTAGCTGCTCACTGATGCCGGGTCCCCTGGATCCTCGCGTTACCGCATACCAAGTTACCGCTCGCATATATGCTCGAGATATAATCTCTAATATTAATTAGGGTAATTTCTCCTCTCTGTTGCAGGTGTGTATCCCCGATGGATCATCACCGTCGCTGCCGCTTCTCCGGATTCTAGCGTCACTGCATACCGGATAGCTGCTTACTGTAGCCGGGTCCCCTGGATCCTCGCGTCACCGCATACCAAGTTACCGCTCGCATGTATTAATTATTAACGTTTATTAAATATTCGCTTTGTGTTGTAGGTAGATGCCCCGTGGACCATCACCGTCGCTGCGCTCTCCGTATCGGATATCCGCTGGCCTCGATTATTAACTATACTAATTTATTTTCTTCCTTTTCAGGTTCCTGCCCAGGATGGATCGTCGCCGAAGATGAACTTCCCCGGAGTCTCGCTTCACCAAGGAGTCAATGGACAACGTTGTATCACCGCCGTGGGACAAGGTGAGTAGAAGGTAAGTACGTTAAATTAATCTTGAGACACGACTTTCACTAAAGACGAATTATTTATTATAAATCGTTAATTACTTGTAATTGTTACAATGTTTCAGTTCACGCACGCAATGTGTCGTTTACAAAAGGTGGCTATTCACCGCTCGCTATTGTTGTACGAGAAATTTAACGCGCAATCACGCGGGAGTTACCGGTTGTTATATACAGTATGCGTAGAACGTCCGCACGCTACGACTGTATCCGATAGACTGCCAAGAGCAACGTTGCTCGCTGTGGCTCCCTACCACTTATTCTATCCCCACTCTTGGGTTGTTATTCGCAATTTCGCGATCACGCCACGCTGACGTCATACGTTTTTGCATGTTTTCGTACATGCCGACACGCTGTTTTCGCGTGGTTGACGCGTGTGTGCCCCGTGACTCCTATCGTGGGGCCCCGATATGGAAATTTCCGCTGTAGGTACACTGCGTGGGAGTCTCCCAGACGGCACCGCTGCACCAGGTTTCGACTTCTCGAAGTTTTGGTCGGAGGTTGACGCCGACCTGTGCGCACCCTCCCAGGGGTGCCCCTTAGTCCGCTGGCAGTCGACTTTCCTGGAGAAGATGCCCGTGGACGATTCTGGTCACCGGATGTTGACGCCGACCTATGCGCACCCTCTCTGGGATGCCCCTTGACATGTTGGCACCCGACTTCCGGGCGGAAACTGGCTAAGTCTATTCCTAGACCTCCAACTTTGACGCCGACCCCCTAGGCCCGTGTCCTAGGTCCTCAAGAGGGCGTCCCCGTAGTCAGTTCTCGGAGATGACCCCTACGTAGCTATTTAGCGAACGCGTGGTTGGACTTCGACGCCGACCCGACTGGGACGTATACCAGGTCCCCCGCAACGAGTCTTTATCATCGAATTTCCGATATCTGTCACAGATTTAGAACGCGTCACCGGACATTGTCGCCGACCTACGATACGCGTATACCGGGTCTCAACGACCACATTACAAGTCTTAGTTCTCGAAGAAAACGTCTGCGTAGCTAGTTAGCGAACACGTTGTCGGACTTCGACGCCGACCCGATAGGGACGTATACCAAGTCCCTCGTAACACACCTGCACTATCGCATTTCCGGTATCAGCTCGAGATTCAGAACGCGTCATCGGACATTGTCGATGACCCACTAGGCGTATGCACCAGGTCTCAAATAGCGCGTTTCAACCCTCTGTTCTCGGCGAAAACACCTAGGTGGCTACTTGGCGAACGCGTTATCGTACGCTGACGCCGATTGGTTTAGAGTGTGTACTGGGTCCTAATCATGGACCTCGCGTGAATCTCTATTGAAGATTGTGTGTGGCTCATGCCCGTTCGCGCGAATACGTCGCCCGATTCTCGCGCGTCATAGTAAACATAATTAATTATAGCTAGCGCGAACCAAAGAAAAGAAACAACGAACGAGCGGAAAGAATCCGATAATAGATTTATACAGAATATACGGGTTCTTACACCTACTCACGGCCCTTATCAGGTACCGAAAACCGTCGTCTGAATATAATTATAACGAAACTGAACGTCGCTGCTACTTGCGCAAAAGAAGACTAAATGAAAATTCGTTAATGTGCCAGGGGTCACAAAAGAAATCTTAATCGTGTCCAGTGACACACGCGCACCGTGCCGCTGGCTCTGTCCGCGAAAACATAAACTAAGTACCGTATTTCGGTCTCGCGGAACTTGATGATGACGGGGCCTCACTGCCCACGTGGCTGGTCCAGATCTGATAACCCCTCGCTATCCGGACTCTCGAACACATCCGAGGGCCGGTCCATCGCGCCGTCATCCACCGGCACCCAAATCACCGGCTCCTGCACCGGAACTTCCAGCGCCGCCGGCGCTACGTTCACGTCCTCGTGGCCTCCGGGCGCTGCATCCACTCGCGGCGGTATCGGCGGCATGTCTGGAAGCCGCTCGTCCGCACCCGCTGGTCGTCCTCTGGTCCCTGTCAGCCGCTCGCCAGGCATCGCCATACACTCCAATACGACTCGCGGCGACCCCCTCACGCGCAACTGCTCCAAGGAGGCGTGCGGTCGCAATGTCTCGTGCATCGACCAAGATCTGGCGATACATTTTTACGATGTCAGCGATATAAATGTACCGGGGCTGACGTAACAGAATGATGACGGTAGGCAGATCCTTTTGGAGTTTTCGTCCTATTAACATGTGGCTGTTTAGCGACATGCCATTAGTGGTTGGGGAAGAAGCGTTGAATACTACGCGCAAACGAGAGGTCGCACTGTCTTCTCGTAAGACGGCATGATGCGGGATGTAATACGATTGTGGTAGCGCGGTAGCTTCATTGGGTGAAACTTCGATCATGTGACCAAGTTGCTCATATTCAGCGAGAAATTCGCGGTAGGCTGAGGCTAGATTGGGATCTCGCTGGAGTCGGCGTTCCAATTGATGGAACTTCGCTAAGGCAATAGAGCGGGACTCACCTAACGGTATAGGCGGTCCGGTTTTAAACGGTAATCTAACCACGTAACGTCCTTGCGGAGTACGGGAGTGAGTGGCTATAAAGTGCTCCTTACATTGGCGTTCCTCAGAGCTGAGATGAGCCTTTTGAGGTATCTCCTCGACTTCCCAAAATCGACGGATGTCGAAATCAAGAGCCTCGTAAATATCACCGTGGTAAACGGATACGGATGATGGAGAGGTAGTAGGAGGTGGAGCGATTGGACCGGAGATGATCCAACCGAGGGTAGTGTTTTGCGCGGTTGGTTCGTTGACGGAACCCTTTCGAACACCGTCAAGCACGAGCATGCCGAATAAGTCGGCCCCTATGATGACGTCAATCGGATCGGGACTCATAGGTTCACTATCGGCAAGGTTGAGCCCGGCGATGTGCTTCCATTGACACATCGTTTCGATTCGATTCGGAATATATTTGGTTAGCGACGGAAGGATTAGCGCGGTAGTCGAGTAAGCAGGTGCATCGCGAGACGCAGGGGTAATCGTGATTTGAGCAGCGTGTCGCACAACCGACTGGGTTTCACCGATACCCGTAACGAAAACAGCTCGTTTAATTCGGATTCAGTCTCGATCGGCTTGACTATGTTATCGAAATGTAACAACGAATGATGTCGCTTTTGACATTGTCGGCACGCGTGAGAACTCGTACATTCTCTTACATTATGTTTGGTACTAAAACAATTCAGACAGCGCTTATTTTTTCTAATAAAGTCGGAACGTTGGGATGGAGTTTGCTTTAAAAACGCGGGGCATTGATAGAGCAAATGATTCTCTTTGCATAGAGCACATGCGAACGGAACTGCGGAAGCAGAGTGCGACGCAAGTGATTTTTTCTTCGCGGGTTCCACAGATTTTTCTTTTGTGGATAGCAAGATCGCTTCTAAGGCGCGAATGCGCGACTCGAGAAATTGATCTAATTCACGATAACGGGGGTAATCCATGGTGTCCCCTAGCTTGAGTTCCCAAGCTTTTCGCGACGACTTATCAAGTTTTTGAGCAACAAAAAAAACTAGCAAATCATCCCAATGTTCGACAGCTCGACCGAGATTTTTGAGAGCTTGAATTGACGCGTTAGTTTGATCGCGAAGGTTTCGAAGATCTTTGGAGGTTTCTGCGGTAAATGACGGAAGATTTAATAGGCTTTGTAAATGAATCGTAATGATGCGACGTTTATTATCGTAACGAGAGACGAGGATATTCCACGCGACGTCGAAATTATTATTGGTAATCGCGAGAAGTTCGAGCGCGGTACTTGCATCCCCTTTTACACACGAGCATAAATAATGCATACGCTCAACATTCGATAAACTCGGTTCGTTATAAACCATTGACTTAAAACGATCGCGGAAATTCTCCCATTTGTCAAAGCTCCCGTCGAATGTAGGTAGGTTGATCCTCGGTAGATGCGATGTTGCACGGTAGGAATCAGAAACGCCACTTACGTTACGTGAAGTTGCATTGGGAGGATCAGTCTCGTGGGCTTCAAGTACCTCGGCCATGAAGTCCGCAGCCTCGTAGTAAGCGTCCTCACAGGCGATGATACGATTCTCGGTGAAGTAGACATCGGTAGCTCTCAATTTGTCGTCGGCAAGAAGCTCTATTTCGCCATCCAGCTCTTGGCATTTGGCGAACATCTCCTTCAATGTCGTGAGACGTTGTCGGGTGACGGCTGTTGTCATCTTGGCTTGACCGAGCTTCTTATAATTAGGCAGCACTCGAGAAATAGAATTTATGAGTTGCCTTTGTGTGGCAAGAAGCTTCTCAACGGTCGACATGGCGAAAATAATAATTTTCAATAATAGGACCGTGAAAGTCACAAACAGTTTTTTCTCCTTGGCAGCGATCCGGCTCGAAGGACCAGAATGTTTGTTGTTGATGGTTGCTGATACAACCTTGACAAAGGTTCGCACACCAAGGCGGAAGGACTTTGAAATAACGGCTCCAAATTATTGAGATAAAATATATAGTTTAATGTCAATGTTGGCGGTAGAGGCGAGCGGTATCACAAATTGCACTTACGATGCGGTTAAATGCACGCACTCTTGTCTTTGGTATTACGAAGACGACAACGGTACACGAAAAACGGTATTGAGACGAAGCACCGCGACGTAGACTCGTTCGCGGGCGACAGAGCCTCGAACTCAGAGCGAATTCCGAGCTCTGTCGCCCGCGAACGAGTCTACGTCGCGGCAGTGTTGTTAGACGGGCCGGGTTTTTCGCGCATGCGCGACGGTGACGGGTGGGATGAGGCAGCGAATACCAGTGCCGGTGCGGGTACTGCCGGTATAGAAGAAATGGGCGCTTGGCGGGCTCGACGTAAGGACAGGCTAAGTTAAGGTAAGTATACGTTATTTACTTCAATATGGATTTAAATGAAAAAGGAGCAATTAAGAAACGTAAGATTAGGGAATTCCAATCTTCATGGCTAGATGATAATGTTTTTAAAGGATGGTTGTCTTCTTGCCACCATAAGAAAATAAAGCAATATGTACTGCATGCAATAAGACCATCAGATGTAGTAAAACAGATTTGGTTAAACATTCACAGACGGTCAAACATATTAAAAATGTTCTAGGCATCTTGAACTGCATAATTCACAAAATTTATTTGGACATACAAACAAATCTGATAAGAAATAATAATTTTGCTTTTATTTTTTTATTATTATTTTGCTTGGAGTCACACATCTAGCCAATATTTTCCAATGCATGCTAGTCATTATTATTATTAATATCATTTGTATGATTTCAAAATTTAAGTGGAAACCAAAGAGCATTTTATTCGGAAATAATTTATGTTAATATATAAGTAAATATTAATATTATTTATTTTCCTTTAATAATAAATAAAATTTTATTTTTGTTATTTAATAGTATTTTATTTAATAGTATTTAATACATTTGTTTTAAAATGCATATTTTACTTTTATTTGATTATTAAATATTTAAATACTGTTTATGTAATTTTAAAATGTTATTAATTTTTTATTTTCTGTGAAACAAATATTTTAATATTATTATTTTCTTTATATTATATATATATATAAGTACAATGCTTATACCATTTTATAACAAAATGTACTTTTATTTTATGAATACTGGTAAGGTTTTTGGCGGTTTCCTTACCCTTGCAACGAATGTTGGTATTCTATGAGATTATGCCAAATAAAATATTTTACTTTTATTTACAAGTGTCTTTTATTTCCCAAATTATATCGCCCTCCTTTCTGTTTTTTAACTGATTTTTTATTTAAAATTTTTTTATTATTAAATACAGATTATTGAATTTCTAATATTTATATTTTCGTATATATGTGTATTATATTATATTAAATATATTAAAATTTTCCAAAATTTTGAAACAATTTTGTATGGGCGACTAATGAACTTCTTTTCAGTACTAATAGGTACTTTACTGAAGCCGCAGTTGACGCGCATGCGCGAAAAACCCGGCCCGTCTAACAACACTGCGTCGCGGGGCTTCGTCTCAATACCGTTTTTCGTGTACCGTTGTCGTCTTCGTAATACCAAAGACAAGAGTGCGTGCATTTAACCGCATCGTAAGTGCAATTTGTGATACCGCTCGCCTCTACCGCCAACATTGACATTAAACTATATATTTTATCTCAATAATTTGGAGCCGTTATTTCAAAGTCCTTCCGCCTTGGTGTGCGAACCTTCGTCAAGGTTGTATCAGCAACCATCAACAACAAACAGTAATAAATATATTGCTCCGATTTTTTCAAGGTAAAGATATTACTTGGATTTTTTCGAGGTACAAAGATAACTACTTCGATTTTTTCAGGGTACACCACGCGTGCTTGGCGTCTTTTTTTTACCTTTTTGTAAAAGGTAATTTTGTACGTTAGAGAAATACTTAATTTAGAAAAAAAATAGGCAAAATTCAGGCAGCTGTAACTTCTTAAAAATAAACGAAATTTATGTCCAAAAAACTGTTTAGGGGGAAGTGGGGCACATTGATACATGGGGGCACATTGATACAGTCATCATATCTCTGCATGAGAAACATCTTTTTCGGGATTTAATATTGAGTATTTTAAAGGAGGATTTGCTTTAATTTTTAGGCAGTGAGAAACATCTTAAGATGTTTCTCATGCAGAGATATGATGACTGTATCAATGTGCCCCCATGTATAAATGTGCCCCACTTCCCCCTATAGCTTAAAATCTCTACTTTTGGAAGGTCACTATTTTTTTTAAATGAAGAAATATCCCTAATTGAAAGTGAAAGGTTTTATTGGAATCCTGCGTATAATGACACATGTATTAATATGTATTAATACAATTTTATATCGATTTTATGTGATTGAAAACATGCATGTTTTATAGGTGCCACAGAAAAGCGCAAGGAAAGAAGTAGGTACTACAGGACGAATGCTAGAAAAGTGTCACAAAACTTTAGACACACTTACAGAGAATATCCTAATTGAAAAAAATACGAAATTAGATGTGCAGAAGCAAATTTTGGCTGAGTATAAACGAATAACCACTATTTATGAAGACATGGCAAAAACTATAAAGGAACAGTTGACAACTGCTAATAACTTAAGGCAGGAAAGAAATAAAATGCTACGACATCTTGTTTCTCTGGATAGAAAAAATAAGAAAAATACGTTTAAACGAATACTAACAAGTACAAAGTAACATTTGTTTCATTATATGCATTATAATGCATATATTTTAATGTGATGTATGTTTATTTCGTTTTTGGTATGTGCAATATATACGTATATAAGAATTAAACTTCTCATTATCCATATATATGTTTCTAAATTTTTTGTTTGAAATATTAATTAAACAGTGCCAGAAAATTTTGAAAATGGACATCTTGGTACAAAAATACAACTTTATTTAGGCTGGATTCGAGGAGCGCGCTATTAGCGCTATTTGCTTATTCTATTCTTGTTTTACATCTGATGAGCTATAAAGACAGAATGATGCAACAGCGCTAATAGCGCGCTCCCCAAACGCAGCCTTAGTGAGATGGAATAACGTATATCTCAGGATATCTGATATCTTTTCTTTATATTTTCACTCTTGAATTACGAATTTTTCATTATCTTTCTTTTTATTTTTTTTATTTTTTATGACTTTTTTTACATTTTAGTTTATTTTAAAACAAAATGTCTTATTAACAAAAATAATTTTAGAAAATAATGGTATATTCCGCCAATAATTGATTAACGAGAAAATATTTATTAATTTCGACAACGATTGGCTAGCTAAAAGATGTTAATTAAAATTTAGAATTTATTGCGAAAAATATTACCCCAGCCAGGGTTTGAACCTGGAACCTCCCGCTCTCCGTGCAGGCGTCGTCCCAATTCGACCACTGAGGCATGTGGTAATATTTATCGCAATAACAAACTTATATACCTATCTTATTATTAGTTCCAACATTAGAAAACTGCGCGCCGACTTGGTTTGTCAGACTTTCAACACAGCTCCTGTTGGAGTATATCCCCTCCCTTCCCCTTAGTTAAATTGATTCGATTAAACTAATGTTAACATCATTTTTTAGGTCGATGATGTGTAATAAACAGAAAATAATGGTATATTCCGCCAATAATTGATTAACGAGAAAATATTTATTAATTTCGACAACGATTGGCTAGCTAAAAGATGTTAATTAAAATTTAGAATTTATTGCGAAAAATATTACCCCAGCCAGGGTTTGAACCTGGAACCTCCCGCTCTCCGTGCAGGCGTCGTCCCAATTCGACCACTGAGGCATGTGGTAATATTTATCGCAATAACAAACTTATATACCTATCTTATTATTAGTTCCAACATTAGAAAACTGCGCGCCGACTTGGTTTGTCAGACTTTCAACACAGCTCCTGTTGGAGTATATCCCCTTAAATTCTAAATTTTAATTAACATCTTTTAGCTAGCCAATCGTTGTCGAAATTAATAAATATTTTCTCGTTAATCAATTATTGGCGGAATATACCATTATTTTCTGTTTATTAAAAGGGGATATACTCCAACAGGAGCTGTGTTGAAAGTCTGACAAACCAAGTCGGCGCGCAGTTTTCTAATGTTGGAACTAATAATAAGATAGGTATATAAGTTTGTTATTGCGATAAATATTACCACATGCCTCAGTGGTCGAATTGGGACGACGCCTGCACGGAGAGCGGGAGGTTCCAGGTTCAAACCCTGGCTGGGGTAATATTTTTCGCAATAAATTCTAAATTTTAATTAACATCTTTTAGCTAGCCAATCGTTGTCGAAATTAATAAATATTTTCTCGTTAATCAATTATTGGCGGAATATACCATTATTTTCTGTTTATTACACATCATCGACCTAAAAAATGATGTTAACATTAGTTTAATCGAATCAATTTAACTAAGGGGAAGGGAGGGGATATACTCCAACAGGAGCTGTGTTGAAAGTCTGACAAACCAAGTCGGCGCGCAGTTTTCTAATGTTGGAACTAATAATAAGATAGGTATATAAGTTTGTTATTGCGATAAATATTACCACATGCCTCAGTGGTCGAATTGGGACGACGCCTGCACGGAGAGCGGGAGGTTCCAGGTTCAAACCCTGGCTGGGGTAATATTTTTCGCAATAAATTCTAAATTTTAATTAACATCTTTTAGCTAGCCAATCGTTGTCGAAATTAATAAAAATAATTTTATTTGTTCAAAGGGAGTTTATAAAAAAAGTTGTTTATGGTAAAAACATCGCTCACATGTAACAAAATATTTATTTTGTAATAAATAATTATATACTCCTTACAAGTCTTTTCATTCTTATTTCTATAATATATTTTTTATAAAAAATATACAATATAATAAACAGTCTTATTATACTTTGTTAAGGAGACAACAAACGACATAATTCATCCCAGATGTGTACGCCAGTTTCATTTTCTCGTGCTGCCTCATCAATATTAATATATAAGTTTTGTGCTTTTCTGTCAGGAAATTCATCATCCATAGGTGCTTCAAGATATTGTAAATCTTGCTCATTTGCTATATTATGAAGTACGCAACACGCATGTATTACGCGTACTGTTTGGCGTATCGCCTTGTATGTATATATATTTTATAGTATTTAATTTGCTCTTTGCTTTTGTTCATTTATAGAATTATTATAATTGCTGTATTAAACTCGTTTAGCATATATTTAATTATTAGTTCGCTATTTGTTAATATTCGCGAGACGTCGGTGGATCGCGATCGGGATTTGTAAATTTATGCGACTCATCAATCGGTGCTGCCACCGTTTATCCACCGACGGCAGCGAATTACCCCCAAAAGGGAGCAAATACTCGCTCGCGGATCGTTACAGGACCGCGAGCCTCACTCATCGCCAGACTCTCATCGCCAAGAGGTCTACAGTCGCGCATCAAGACTTTCGGGCCGCCCGACCGCGCTCTCCCCCGTCTTGGGGACCGATCTCTCGCCTTCTGCTTGCTTGTGCCTGCTTACAACTGCCTTCTCCTTGCTTGTGCCTGCTCGTGCTCTATTTTGCGAATTTCTATCTTGCTGCACCGGTGTGAATGCTGCATGCCGGAATAGACGGAACAAGGTCCAGCGGCCACTAGACAGGACGGGGATCGGCGGACTCACCCAGGAGACGAAGGGCGACCGAACGGTGAGTCGCTTTCGCTTTCGCTTGCATGCGCATCTTCGTTTTTCTCGCTTTATCGCAACTTTGTCATGAGGGAGATTATAATTACCCCCCCTCTGGTCCTTCGAGCATAGCTAATTTCGCCTCCGGGGATAGCGTTAATACCCCCCCGCTCACGTACCATACGTATTATATCGCGTAATTTAAAATGATAGAGCTGACGAAATCGTTGCTTGAGGCACCCAAATGCATTTTCAATAATTACGCGACAGGAACTTAGGTTTTGATTAAAATGCCTCTGCGCACGTGTCAGATGCCCATTATCTCGATATGGGACAATCAATTCCTTTAAACATGGATATGCGCCATCTCCCAGCAAAAAGTAATTATCTAAAGAAAGATTAATGATATTGGAACATTTATTATTTTTTATTAGCCTTTGACTATTATTATTAGTACTGTTTTTTAACTAACCTGCACACAAGTCACGTAGATCATTACGCAAATAGGAATTTCTAAACACTCTTGCGTCGCGAACAGAACCAGGATATTCTATAAAAACATTCATAAATTTCATTTTGTGGTCCACTGTACCTTGAACATGTAGAGAAAAATATTGCTTTCGGTTAACATATGAATCAGGATCTTTGAGTGGCTTATCTATCCTTATGTGTGAACCATCAATAGCACCTGAAAAAAAGAATTAGTGTGTGACTGAAACATATCACATATCACATAAATATAAACATGATTACATTACCAATTATACCAGGAAATCCCTTTCTTTCTCTATAAAATGTTGCAGTTTCTTCTTTTTCAACTAACGTTGAATATTTAATAACATTAGGTGCTAGTAACATTATAAAATCAGTTACTCGAGTTATGATATTGTACAAAGTATAAATAAATAAATATATAAAGCTTATTGTCACTCCAAAACGATCAGCTACATCACGATAAGATGCACTTTGATGCCCTACAAACCATTGGTAACATAATATTTATATGTTTTTCTGCTGTTATTTTAATACGTCCTGCATCTAAAAAAATTTAATGTTAATTTTTTACTGTTAAAAATAACATGTTTTTGTCATTATAGGAGAAGTATAATATACGCAATATACAAGACTAGATCATTCTGAACCAAATATTTCTTTACCATTTTGCAAATAATAACATACAAATAATAAAAATATTACAATTACTAAAAAAAAACTACTAACATAAATGTTCAATAATTAATAACTCGAAATTTTACGTTATTATTTAGTAAAGGACTGTTCTGTTAAGAATGACCTAATCTAAATGTATATTGCTGTTATGTCTTGTGGACTCCACGATTTTCTTCTTTCGTAAAAATCTTTTGTAAGAACTTTTCATAAGAAGTTTTTCTAATAAAATTATCTTGGGGATAAGAACGGATCAAATCGTGAGACATTACCCTTTCAGACATAAAAAATCAAATAGAATAAAGTCCACAACAAGTTTGGCACTGCGGTATGTCAAAGAGTTCCTAAAGAAAATTCTTGAAAAATACTTCAATCCAGGATACTCTTCAAATTAACGCGAGACAATAGAGACTTTTATTTGTTGATTGTTGACATTAGGCGATTTTTGGCATGACTCTGGTATAAGCAATCAAAGGGTACCAAACTACACCAGAACCAATAGCAGCCACGGATAGCAACTTTGGTATATGTACCAAACCATACCAAACGATGGCCAAAAATCACCTATTATCACCTTTGCGTCCTCTCGTACCCCCATCCCTGGCTAGCTTTTCCTTCGTTTTCTAGTAATTTCCGTTAATCTCGGAATTTGAACATAACATTGCATATATTACACTTCTCGTCATACACCCTGTATATACAAATACATGCAATGATACATACCTTGTAAAGACATAAATATTTCAGATACTCGGAATTGATTAATGAGTTGAAATGTTTTTTCTCTCGATAGTCGAAAGTGCATGATAAAATCGATATTGTCATAATTTCGGACTATGTTTTCTACATAATTATTTATCCTCACATGCTCTATTCTTTGGATTGCTCCAAAAATTGCATAAAATATTTGCAGTTCGTTATAATCTAAAATGACAGAATAAGTTAGATTTTTCTGGCACTTTTTTATATGATTAGTTACAAGTTTTGTAACAATTGATTTTAAATTACCATCATCATCATCTTCATCTAACATCGGTTCTACTGTCGGTTGTATCACCATTACATTCTCTTCATCAGAATCAGATGAATCTAATATTTCTATGTTTCTAATATTTTGAGCTGCCATTTTGGTCACTGCACTGTGGTTATTGTTGCGTTCTTTTTATTCCTCTCTGAACTCTTGCACCAGTACAGTTCAGCGCTGTCCTCACTAGTTCAGTGCAGGTTCCAGTGAAGAACTAGTTCAGCTAAAAAGAACAAATCTTTTGTTGGACGGCAGCGACGACGAGGACGGCGACGGCGATGGCGACGGCGATGGCGACAACGACGACGAGGACGAGAACGAGGACGACGAAAATGACGGGGAAGATGTGACGATACGCGTATTCGTCACTAGCGCTACGGCCCTGGCGGCCACCTAGCGCTTGTTCAGCGTGCACGCCTGATCAGCGTGCACTCCAGTGCCCGAGCGGTGGGGCAACCCGAGCGGTGGGTCGGCCCCCACCGCTCTCGTTCGGGGTATAAATAGGGGGCTCGAGCCGACACCGGCAGTCAGTCCTGTCCTGCTCCTGGTCTCGACACGACCGCTCTCCTAACCACGTTGGGCGCTCCCAACGACTTGCTCCGTACAGAGAACGGGTGCTCCCGTTCTCACCTGGGTGCTCCCAGGGCACGGGCCTACCAGTCGGGCGCTCCCGGTTGGCACCACCTGTCTTTTCCTGCTTCGGGGTCGGGCGCTCCCGACCCTTTCCGCCGTAGGGGCAACGGGTGCTCCCGTTGTCGAGCCGGGCGCTCCCGGTGTACGGGCCGCTCAGTCGGGCGCTCCCGACTGAGCTCCTGACCAGATCACCTGTCCGCGATCCGTAAGGCCAGCGTACCTCCGCGTTTACTCGCGACCCATAAGGCAAGCGTGCCTCCGCGTTTACTCGCGATCCGTAAGGCCAACGTGCCTCCGCGATTACTCGCGAGTCCGCAGCGGTCCGACTGCATCGTACACTCATACAGCGGCTCGGCGGAGCACACATACGCGCCACACACACACATATTTCATCTTTGTGTAAGACGAAAGAAAACGAATAAACGATTTATTTTTTAAACCAACCAGTGTCTCCACGTATTCTCACCCTGGCACGGCGAGCTAATTTCGAGCGAGAAAACGCGACCGTTACATGGCGCCCGAACAGGGACCGGATCCGTGGGGCACTGGTTCTCCCAACTAGCTCATGAAGAGCTGGATCTATTGGTTGACAAAAGCCGAGTTGGCGGCCGAGTTAGGAAGACTCGGGATCGACCCGAACGGCCCGATAGACGCCCTCCGACGCCGCCTCCGAGATTTTGTGGACGCTAACCCGGAGTACAAATACTCCATGGAAAAGAACGAGACCGAGGACATGATAACCGAAGAACTGAGGACCGCCGGAACCGTTGCGCTTAACCCGGCCGAGGTTATGAACCAAATCCGGAAGTGGGGATGCCACTTTGACGGAAAGGATCCACTCGCATTCTTAGAACGAGTGGAAGAATTACGGCAGGGATATGGATACACGGGAAGCCAGCTTCTGTTGGGACTGCCTGAGCTACAGCGAGGAGATACCCTCCTCTGGTACCGGAATAACCAAGCGGCCTGGGACGCCTGGGAAGATTTTTTAAGAGATTTCCACGCCCAGTTTTTACCTCGGCGATACCGGGCACAACTGTCACGAGAGATCCAGGGCCGGTTTCAAAAACCGGACGAACCCTTCCACAAATACGCAACGGTTCTCCTTACGAGCATGCGACGAGCCGGAGGATTTTTGACAGATGACCAGCTCGAGCGGCTCTACGACAACATGAACCCCGAGTATAAGTACTACATCCGACTGGATGACGTTACCAGTCTAGGAGACCTGCACGCACGCGCCGCGGAATATGAAGCTATCGAAAAGCAAAACCGCGAGCGAAAAGCAGAGCGAAAGGCTCCGGCCGCTACTCCATCCGTCGCCAGCACCACGTACAGCCGAGAGGAGTGCTGCTGGCGATGTAAACAGCGCGGACACACTCGGGTGGATTGCAAACGACCGGCCAAGAAGTTCTGCTCTAGATGTGGCAAGGACGGCGTGCTCACGCGCGATTGTCACCCCACACCGGGAAACTCAGCACGGGCCGGGGGCGAAGCCGCCGCCACCCGGACCCCGTCACCGTCAGAGTAACCTACCAACCGCGGCCACACATCTCCGTCCGCATACG
This sequence comes from Harpagoxenus sublaevis, assembly GCA_030770355.1. NCBI lineage: Eukaryota > Metazoa > Arthropoda > Insecta > Hymenoptera > Formicidae > Harpagoxenus > Harpagoxenus sublaevis. The sequence goes on along the minus strand of JASTWR010000993.1, from coordinate 43,784 downwards.
ACACCGCGCTATGCGGGCGTTGATCGACACCGGATCCGAGGTGTCTTTCATTAATACGGATACCGCCAGCTACGCGGAAGGCCTTGGATTCCCGATCAAGCAGGGGACAAGCTCCGTTCACCTGGCGGACGGGGGCTCGACCACGATACCCGGGACCATGACGCTACCAGTGAAGATCGACAGGAATCGTTCTACGGGCCACCGCCCCGCGCCAGACCGTACCCGCCACCGAATGCGGAGCCGTGGCCCAAGGATTGGCCACCCGAACCGCCGACGAGAAACGCCGGCTCCAGGCGTTCCTAGCCAAGGAACTCGCTCTATTCGAGGGCATCCACGGCCCGACCGACCGAATATCGCATCGTATTCGGGTTAAGACCGACCAGCCCATCAAGCAACGATACCGACCCAGGAATCCGGCTATGCAGGCGATTATTAACCAAGAGGTAGAAAAAATGGAACGAGAGGGCGTGATCGAGCCGTCCCACGGAGCCTGGAGTTCGCCAATCGTGCTAGTCCGGAAGAAGGACGGAACATACCGGTTCTGTATTGACTTTCGACAGGTGAATAAAGTCACCGAGAAGGACGCCTACCCTCTGCCCCAAGTCCAGGCTACTTTGGATAAGCTCCGAAGGGCCCGCTATCTGTCCACGCTGGACTTGAAGAACGGGTATTGGCAGGTGCCTCTAACGCCCGATAGTCGGCCCGTCACCGCCTTCACCGTGCCAGGGAAAGGCCTGATGCAGTTCCGAGTGATGCCGTTCGGCCTCCACTCCGCACCCGCTACTTTCCAGAGGCTGCTCGACGAGGTCTTAGGGCCGGACCTCGCCCCATACGTCCTGGTTTATTTGGACGACATCATCGTGGTCAGCCGCACCTTCGAGGAACACCTTCGATTATTGGCCGAGGTGTTCCGCCGTCTAAGGGAGGCCAAGCTCCGCCTAAATCCGGAGAAGTGTCACTTCTGCCGAAACCAGCTCCGATACTTAGGCCACATCGTGGACCACTGCGGCCTCCGGACCGACCCGGAAAAGGTGAGCGCCGTGGCACGATGGCACGCGCCGACGACCGTACGCAAAGTACGACAATTCCTGGGCATGGCCTCCTGGTACCGGCGGTTTGTACCAGACTTCTCAACGGTAGTCGCCCCGCTTACTCGCCTGACTAGGAAGGGAGTAAAGCGGACGTGGGGACCGGACGAGGAGACCGCTTTCGAACGCCTGAAAGAGGCGCTGACTTCCGCCCCCGTGCTGGCCTGCCCGGATTTCGACCGCCGGTTCATCTTGCAGACCGATGCAAGCTCCTGCGGGCTGGGCGCAGTATTGACCCAACATCAGGACGACGGGGAGCGAGTGGTGGCCTACGCCGGCCGGACGCTAAACGGCGCAGAAAAGAATTATAGCGCCACGGAGTTGGAGTGCCTGGCGATAGTATGGGGCATACAGAAGATGCGGGGATATCTCGAGGGATATACGTTCACCGTGGTGACCGACCACCAGTCCCTCCGATGGCTGCAGCACCTGGAGAAACCTACCGGCCGGCTGGGACGTTGGCTGTTCGAACTACAGCAGTACGACTTTGACGTGCGATACCGGAAGGGCTGCCTCAACAAGGTCGCCGATGCGCTCTCACGCCAGCCGGAGGTGTGCGGGGCGCACACCGCCGCGCGGTGTCAATGGTACCGGCGGATCCTGACCGGCACACGGCGACGCCCCGCCGAGTTCCCCGACTATCGCATCCGGGACGGCCGGCTGTTTCGCCACCTGCTGCACGACGTGGACTTTCGGGAGGTCGACCCATCAGAGCAATGGAAACGATGCGTCCCGAAGGAAGAACGGGCCAAGGTCATGCGGAGGCACCACGAAGACCCCACGGCGGGCCACTTCGGGGTCGCCAAGACCATCGCCCGCATGGCCAGATTATTCTACTGGCCCGGGATGTTTCAGGACATCACCCGGTATGTCCGCCAGTGCCCAACCTGCCTAGCGCACAAGGCGCCTACGACCAAGCCGGCCGGAAACCTCCATACGGCGCCCGTCACCAAGCCCTGGCAGCAAGTGACCCTGGATCTCGTCGGTCCGCTACCACGATCCACCCAGGGCCACGCCTGGCTGCTGGTCATGCAGGACCGGTTTTCTAAGTGGGTCGAGCTTAAGTCTCTGCGCCGGGCTACCGCTCCCGCCGTCACCAAGGCAGTCCTCGACAGGATTATATACCAACATGGATGCCCCGACCAGATCATTTCAGACAACGGGACGCAACTAAGGTCGGGCCAGCTCGAGGGAACCCTACGGGCATTCTGCATCGAGCACCGGACTACCCCCGTGAGAGCGCCACACTGCAACCCGGTTGAACGCACCAACCGAACGCTCAAGACCATGGTCGCCCAGTATGTCGGAAAGAACCACCGACACTGGGACGAGCACCTGGCACCGTTACAGTTTGCATATAACACCGCCCGACACGAGGCCACCGGGTACACCCCGGCGTATCTCAATCACGGCCGGGAACTCGCCCTTCCACACCCGGAGGACCGCCGCCACGCAGCGAATGCGACCCCCCACCAGACCCGACGCCGGCTGGAAGAAGCCTATGAGATGGTACGGGTCAACCTGGCCCGGGCGTTCCAAAAACAGGAGGCGCACTACAACCTGAGGCGACGGGATTGGAGACCCCGCGTCGGGGACCTAGTCTGGAAGAAGGAGTATCCGCTGTCAAAGAAGGCTACCGGCTTTAACGCCAAACTAGCCCCCCGCTATACCGGCCCTCTGGAGGTAAGGAAGATTATCTCCCCCGTCATAGTCGACTTGTGCGACACCCGGGGACGTTGGCACAGACACGTGCACGTGCAAGACCTGAAAAACGCACCAGGTCCCCGCGTGTCGACTCTTCGGGGAATTCGCGGGTAAACACCGTTCGAAGCGTCTCGTAAATATTGGCCCCGCATTCCTGAGCGGGGAAAAGCACGAAAACAAGCAAAAAGCACACGCATGCGCGACCGGTGTAAAAGCTCGCAGCGCGAGAATGTTTTCAGTTGTTCTAGAACCGCTAGCCCGGCAACATGGATCCACACAAGGAACTAACGGTGCTCTTCGGCGACATTAGCGATCTCGGTGACGACTTCTGGGAAGTGCCGATCGACCCGGGGCTGACCACCGGCACAGGGAACGTTCCCGCCGCCAGGACCCCAGTGTGGGGACCCGAATCCAGCGGGGTGACGCCGAGATTCGCCGCCATCTTCCTCGAGACGGTACCGGCCCGTCCAGCCAGGCGCCCACCAGCTGCCCGTGTACGGGCGAACCTGCGGCCGGCGGAACGGCCACCGAACGCCGGCCGACCACCAGCCAGGCCACTCGCCGGACAGCCGTCTTCGCTCCCGCCCGATCACCGGGCCGCTCGACCGACGCAGCCGTCCTCACGCCCGCCCGATCACCGGGCCGCTCGGCCGATCGCCACCTCCGTAGCAGCGGCCTTCGAGCACAAGCAGCGCTCCGTCCGGCCTCCAGCAGGGCCGCCACCAGACGCATCCCGTCACCGGACCTCTCGGAAGACCACTACCTCCGCAGCAGCGGCCTCCGAGCGCAAGCAGCGCTCCGACCGGCCCCCAGCAGGGCCATCACCAGGCGCATCCCGTCACAGGGCCGCGCCAACCACGACCCTGACGACCAAAACCGCCGATCGCCCGAGGGAACAGACCGCCGTCAGAACGCAGATGACCAGCGCCGAGAGGTTGAACGAAACGCCAGCCTGCGCCGCAGCCACGCCGGGTTGCCCCTCTCTGACCCCTGCCCGCCCCCGACCCTAGAGATAGCCCACATCTCCGGAACGTCCCTCCTGCAAGACCAAATCTGGATCCCACTACCTACTGGCGAAAGGGTAGCGGTTCCCCGGTCGGCCATGGTGCGCAACCGCAAATACCGTGCCCGTGTTGGCGGCTCCCGATGGGTCCTGCGTTTCGACCCACGAGGCAATTTAAAGTCATGCCAGCGCCGATAGGTTAAAACACTATGTAATAGTACATAGCGGCTAAACCGATATCTATGTATATATTTATGTATATCTGTATATATGGTTCCTCTCCGAACGGGGGGGGGGGGTGATGTGACGATACGCGTATTCGTCACTAGCGCTACGGCCCTGGCGGCCATCTAGCGCTTGTTCAGCGTGCACGCCTGATCAGCGTGCACTCCAGTGCCCGAGCGGTGGGGCGGCCCCCGCCGCTCTCGTTCGGGGTATAAATAGGGGGCTCGAGCCGACACCGGCAGTCAGTCCTGTCCTGCTCCTGGTCTCGACACGACCGCTCTCCTAACCACGTTGGGCGCACCCAACGACTTCCTCCGTACAGAGAACAGGTGCTCCCGTTCTCACCTGGGTGCTCCCAGGGCCTACCAATCGGGCGCTCCCGGTTGGCACCACCTGTATTTTCCTGCTTCGGGGTCGGGCGCTCCCGACCCTTTCCGCCGTACGGGCAACGGGTGCTCCCGTTGTCGAGCCGGGCGTTCCCGGTGTACGGGCCGCTCAGTCGGGCGCTCCCGACTGAGCTCCTGACCAGATCACCTGTCCGCGATCCGTAAGGCCAGCGTGCCTCCGCGTTTACTCGCGACCCGTAAGGCAAGCGTGCCTCCGCGTTTACTCACGATCCGTAAGGCCAGCGTGCCTCCGCGTTTACTCGCGACCCGTAAGGCAAGCGTGCCTCCGCGTTTACTCTCGATCCGTAAGGCAACGGTGCCTCCGCGTCTACTCGCGAGTCCGCAGCGGTCCGACCGCATCGTACACTCATACAGCGGCTCGGCGGAGCACACATACACGCCACACACACACATATTTCATCTTTGTGTAAGACGAAAGAAAACGAATAAACGATTTATTTTTGAAACCAACCAGTGTCTCCACGTTTTCTCACCCTGGCACGGCGAGCTAATTTCGAGCGAAAAAACGCGACCGTTACAAAGACAGCGAGGACGGCGAGGAAAGCGGCAATCACGAAGACGGCGGCGGCGACGGCGATGGCAACGACGAGGAGGGCGAAGACGGCGACGTCGACAACGACGAGGATGAGGACGAGAACGAGAACGACGAAAACGACGGGGAGGACGGCGAGGAAGGCGACAATCATGAAGACGGCGACGGCGGCGACGACGAAGAGGAGCCTGCGTTTAATTGTTCGCGGTAAGTACATTTTACATTTTACGTTTTTACAATTATGGACTCGTATTTCAAACATTACGTTGTTTCTTTTCCAGGCTGCTTTAGACGAATGGTTATAATACTTGAATACTTTTTGTGTTTATTTTACAATAAAATATATGCGCTTTTATCTAATTTCATTGTGTTGTTTAAACTCCTTCCTTTTTTCTTAAACTCCCCATCATCCCATCCTTGTGTTTCCATTTTTTCTTATCCTTTTCCTTCCGATGTGGCTGCCATCTTGTCGCAGTGGCGGGGCTTAGGTGCGCGCTCCTCGAGGTGCGCACAACCAAGCGGCCACAAATACATTATCAGACTTTTATTAGCTTTGAAAATGCAAATAACATATCAAACCGATATTTCAGACAATAATTCTATCTCCTGAGGGAATGGAGGGGACGAAAAGTAGACATGGGCAGAAATACAAGTCTTCCAAACGACGTAATATCTGTACCCGTCTTTGGACCGGTTTTTCCAAATAATAAACTATCTCCTGAGGGATAAGAGGGGGAGGAAAATACTAACGGATGAAATACGGAGCCTCTGTGCGTTGGGACTTTGAAAAAATTTAAAAAAAATTGAAAAATAAAAAATGTGTGGGTCCAAATCGCGTTTTTTGACGTCCCCAGTTCACTGGCATAGACAATGTGGAGTCGATTTTTCAAAGGTTCCGAGGTGAAACTGAAAAAATTGGGAAAAATATCTTTGGAAATTCGTATCTCGAAAACAGTGAAAGATGGAAGGTCGGGGCATAGGACCTTTCTTGTAAGATTTTCTGAGAGGAACAAGATGAGTCCTATGATCCGATCTCGTATCTCGCGCCGTTTCCGAGATATCGTACGTTCTTGATCGAAGTCGACAAGGGGGGGAGGGGTTATTACACCATTCGACAGCTTTTTCTTTACGCGTCCAACGAGACCAGGATAATCGCTCTAGCTGCAGTATTTTTTGAGTTATTCGTTTTTCGCGATATGTGCCCCCCACCACCAGGAGGTTATATAAGGAGGAGCGCGTCGGGGATCGGGTTCAGTCTTTCGGGATCGTTCAAAGAGTTTCTTAGGGCTCCCGAGAAAGAAAAGTCGGAAATACAGCAAAATTGCAGTTTTCTCAGTCGTGTGCTGAAACCACGCGTTGTCTGCAACTCATAAACGGTTGCAGATACGAAAAAAGTCCAGAGGACATTTTTTGCTCATCACAAGTAATTCAAAGAACCACTTTTCCACCGGATTGGGTTAATTAAAAATTTCGGTGACTGGCTGTCGCCGCCAGCATGTCGCTGGAATGTCAAGGACCGACGCGTAGGCCTCACGTGGTCGTGTTGGACAGCGACAGCGACGTCGCGGAGGAGATACCTTCAGATACGACGCCGGAGGTGTCGGAATATATGGAATATGACGTGCATCTAAACGGTAGTTCGACTGACGAGGAGGAGGAGACTCACCACTTGGTAAGAGCGCTTAATCCGTGTGGTGAGTCTCAGAGATATTGGTGACGTAAACAAATACGATGTGACGCACAATAGCGACTCCTACTTCTTTTCGGCCACCACACTGGAGCCCTTTAAGTGCCACACAGTGTGCAAAATAGATATTAGACCTAGGGCTATTGTCGAGTCAAAAAATGTAAAGAGTACATCGACGTCGATCGCTCCTACAACGTCATGCAGAGTGATTTTGGCCTGTTTACAAACTTTGTGACGAAAGCGCTCCAAACAGTAGACTTGCACGGCGAATGCGGCATGACGTGTATAAGATTCGATATAGTCGAACACGGACTACGGCTGAGAGACGTTGACAGACGACCTAATGCGTAGAATTGTAAACGAAAACCATAATCACATCGACGTGATTCAGTTGCACTTAGCCGACGTTTTTACGTGCAAGAGCAACAGTGCTCTTGTTATTAAGATAGGTGTTGAAGCGCGCAAATACGACACCCTGGCGAGTATGTTTGCGAATTCAATCCGTCTTGCACCGCGTTTGCAAAGATATCGCGTAGGATTTACCTCCAATTACGGTTTTTTCGATGCCCACGCGTCTCCGTCGGAGGAAAATCACAGTATAACTTTTATGCAGGCGTAATTCTCTGCTGCGAAGATGACGCGCCCGGCTGACTCGGGCTTTTTAGGCACGTATGTTATTTGTCGCGGTTTCAGCGGCTCCCGCGAATTTAGACAAGTGTCTAAGAGCTTGCGCCAATACGTGCTAAACTTCCTCGCGTAAACCGAGGAGTACATTGTTAAGGACCCGTTGCTCCGCAAAAGCGATAAAAATGTTTTACATGGTGCCCGTGCGGCATATATGGCTTGTGATGAACGCTATCGAAGAAGTAGCGTTTATCGACCAGGTGAGCCTAACAACGCTCGCAATAAAATTTATTGTCGCTGTGTATGCCACGTGGGCGTACTCAAATTTATTGTTGACATCGAAAGTGCGTGACGAGGTAATGGCCCAAATGGCCATTTATTATTTCCATAAATATATCAGAGCGTTCAAACTCGACACTTTTTTTAGAGAGTTCCGCTCTCGTTCTTTGCGACACACGATGAAAACACATTTGTCGGGCAACGAATTCGTTGTCCAATTGGAAGCCGACTCTGTCGTCGGGGCAATTTTACACCCGGCTGTTGCATCTACACAAATGGCGCGCATGGCAGTGCGCATCGAGGACGATGCACGTTTTGCCCAAGAATTGAGGGCATTTGTCACAAATAATGTAGATGTGTTCCCGACTAATTTTATCATGGGGCGAACACAGCAGTACACGTGGTCTGTCTTGCGAACAGACGAAGAGGCTGTGGCACGTGGAGCCATGCGCATCAACGTTGCGTATGTGCGGGAGTAGAAGGACGGCATACGTCGTGTGAAGCGTCGCCGCCTCAGGCGTAAAGGAAGTCAGTCATCGTCGGATGACGATATACGGCGAAAGCGAACAGACCGTTTGTAAGGTAAGCCTGTTGTGCGAGAGGTGAAACCTCAGCCGGCAAGAACATCCTCGTCGTCCTCAGAAGTTGCTCCCACCAAGAAACGGGCACGACGTGACATTGTTTCGTCGAGCGAAAGCGACGACGAGCAGCAGCAGCAGTTACCGACTGTGTCGCATGTTGATATCGTGATGATATTGTCGTCCGACGAGAGTGAAGAAAGGTGGAAGAACAACGTGTCCGTAAGTCGGATGTCACGTCAGGACTCGGAACGTCAATTACGACGACGCCGAAGACGTCACGAGATAAAAGTGAGTTTGCGACGCCAGTCGGAACAATTCGGAGGCGGTTCAACAAGAGTGGCTGCACAGCCGGAGGCGGGGTCGTCGGGGGCGGCCAAGAAAAAACCAAAAATTATCCAGGTCAGCCAATATTTTAGTGAACAGATTGATTTGCTTATTATTCAGCACGCGTTGGACAGAACGCGAGCGCAGCGAGCGCAGTGGCATGAGTATGCGTGGGTGGGAGAGAGAATACGTGCGTGTACAGAAATTAGATATAAGAGTAATAAGAACATTAACCTTTCAACCCTGTGCAATATAAGCAATTTGAAAAACTGGCAGCGTCACCAGCAGATATATCCCGATTTGCTGACATCGTATACTCCTTCGGAAATTCGACACCGATTGAAACAGCTGTGCGGCGGGATGCACAGCAAGTAATTCGGTGACATGTATCAAGAGGAGTTGAATGCAGTCCGCAAATTACATGCGCATCAAAAATATTAAACAAGTTTGAAAAATGCAAATAGTAAATACGAAAAAATCAAAAAAGTTATAAAAATAAAATTCAAAAAAAGTGTAGGTTAGGTTGCAGCCGACGGCTGCCCCGTCGACTCCCGCCATCTTGCCGTGCCAGCCAAGGATGCGCAACCCCGTGGACGACGACGACGGAGCTCCAAAGGACCCCAAGGTCCCGAGGACCTCCGCGGAGCAGCCCAAGGTCATGTTGCAAAGAATCAACGGCGACGGCGCACCACAGCGTCCGAGCGACGACGAAGGCGGCGACGACAAATCAGTACAAATCATCGCGGAGGTGGCAGCAGCGCCCCTAGATCACCAGGCCTACTGCGCAGCCCCATAAAACCAAGACTGCGAAATTAAGTTAAGTATGATACATAGGTTAAGTTCGATATATAGATTAGGTATAACTTTAGGTTATGTGCAAAAAGGTTATGCGCGAGTTTTTTTATAGGTTAGGGTCTTTTATTTTCACATGTACCAATAGTTTTAGGTTAAGTCTCAATTTATTTTGTAGGTAATGTTTTTCAGTTTTATATACACAAACCATTGAGGTTAAGTTTTGATTTATTTAGTAAGCACAAGCCGTTGAGATGATATTTGAGGTTATACCCGAAATATTTTAGGTTACCGCGTGCGCAACCATTGAGGTTAGAATTTTAGTTCATAGTTTCTGCGTGCGTAAGGAGATTATCATTTAGGTTATTAATCACAAATGTATGTCGGAAATAAAGACATGTGAGGTTGTAGCCGGACGTGGCCGTCTGAAAGTGTGGGAGTCGCGTTATCACTTCCAAAATCATGGTCGCCACTCGGTTTAACCTATAACTACCGAGAAGGTGTGCTCGAAATATACTCTCTAATATAAGTTAGGGTAATTTCTCTCCTCTGTTGCAGGTGGATATCCCAGATGGATCATCACCGTCGCTGCCGCTTCCCCGGATCCTAGCTTCACCGCATACCAGGTAGCTGCTTACTGCTGTCGGGTCCCCTGGATCCTCGCGTCACCGCATACCAAGTTACCGCTCGCATATATGTATATAATTAACGATTGTTAAATATCCGCTTTGTGTTATAGGTGGATGCCCCAGTGGACCATCACCGTCGCTGCGCTCTCCGTATCGGATATCCGCAGGCCTCGATTATTAACTATACTAATTTATTTTCTTCTGTTTCAGGTTCCTGCCCAGGATGGATCGTCGCCGATGATGAACTTCCCCGGAGTCTCGCACCACCAAGGAGTCAATGGACAACGTTGTATCACCACCGTGGGACAAGGTGAGTAGAAGGTAAGTATGTTAAATTAATCTTAAGACACGACTTTCACTAAAGACGAATTATTTATTATAAATCGTTAACTTTTGTATTTTATTACAATGTTTCAATTTACGCACGCAATGTGTCGTTTTACAAATGGTAGCTATTTACCGCTCGCTATCGTCAAACGAGAAATTTAACGCGCAATCACGCGGGAGTTACCGGTTGTTATACAGGGTGATTCAAAACAACCTTTTACCGTTGAAAGTACAGATTCGTGACAAAATTCTGAGACGACTTTTCCTCTTGCAAAATTTTGTCCGAAGCTTACTTTCTGAGTTATAATGCAAAATACTTACCCTATCGCTGGCCGAGTACAAGAGGTAGACAGGAGCGGCGCGACTCACCATTAGACGCGGGCGCTTACGTCGGGTGCCCGCTGCGCGATCAGTCAATCGATCAATGGATCGAGCTGCGTCCCAATATTTACTGCCAGCACAGAAAATCTACAGTTCGCATTATGCATAGATTTTCAGAACTGGCAATAACATTGGATAACGATAACCACAATGATACACGCCACACACATGCAAGCACGTTCACTCACTCGGGTTACTGTTTTCTTTCACAAACTTCACTTAAATACACTTAACTTTACACTTTTTACTCACATACTTAAAAATGTGCAATTATTATTAACAATACACAATGAGTCGCTTACCATGTTTACGCAAGCGTTACTTCTGTAGTAAGTTACTGAAATTATCGTTTACGATAATCCACTCCGCGTAAACGGAGGTTTCTGCATAATTCACTCCGCGTAAACGGGAGTCTAGCAGAATTATCGTAAATTACTACAGAAGTAATGCTCGCGTGAACGTGGTAACTGTCAACTCGCTGTGTTTACTGTTTACAACAAGATGCACTGTTATCCTTTGAGTGTAGAAAGGTGTAGAGGTGCGCGCCATCTCTAGGTTACCGACGCGTATCTTTCCGGGAAACCGATCCACGATACACTCGGTTCGCTACTATCAGACTAGCACTGCACTACGTTACACTGTCGAGTGTAAACGTCCGATTGCATTGTTAATGCCTCAGAATTTTAAACACGGAATTCGCGCTTTTTACTTCGTTTCTGGAAAAAATATTGTTGCAAAATCTCTGAGAGATGTTCCTCGTAATAAAATATTTGGTTGCCCTAAAAAGGGCAGATTTGTTATCTTTATAATAAATGTTCGAAGTGGCCACCGTTCATCTCGATGCAAGCTCTCATGCGTCTCAATAGGTTTCTTGGAATCTTCTCCATAATATCGTCTTCGATAGTCCAAATGGCATTGTGGAGCTTGTCATTTAATTCTTCCACGTTCTCGGGAAGCTTTTTGTAGATCATTTCTTTGCAGTATCCCCACAGGAAGAAATCTAATGGATTGAGGTCCGGAGATCTTGCGGGCCAACGTATCGGGCCATATCGACCCATCCAACTCCCGGGAAATTGCCGATTCAAATATTCTGTGACCACTCTTGCGTTGTGTGGACCAGCACCATCTTGTTGAAATATTATTCTTCCTCTGTCCGCCAGTGGTATGTCTTCTAAAAATTCTGGCAAATTGTCTTCCAAAAATTGCAAGTACGATGCGCCATTTAAGATGTCAGGAAGGATAACTGGGCCTAGGATTTTCGTGCCCATTATCCCAGCCCAGACATTTATTTTCCAGCGAACTTGAAAATTTCTAACTCGAGTGACGGTAGGATTCTCGTCGTTCCACACATGCATATTGTGCGAGTTGAAAATTCCTTCCCGTGTAAATAGCGATTCATCGCTGAATATTACACGAGAAGGAAATTCCGGATCCTCATCTACTTTCGTTAGAAAATTTTCACAGAATATTCTTCTATTTTCATAGTCTTCGTCTTGTAAGTCTTGCACGCAGGTGTAGTGATAGGCGTGCAATTTCTCTTCCTTCAGAGTTCTCTGGACAGTGGAATAAGACAATCCGTGCTCTCGAGCAATAACACGAATACTTTTTTCGGGTTCTTCCTCGACAGCACGAAGGATTGTCTCGACATTCCGCACATTTCTCGCATCGCGATTTCTACCGGTGTCCTTTTTTTTCGGTAAGACGCTGCCGGTCTCGTACAATCTTTGAGCCGCCGCAAGTATAACGGGGGCCGACGGATGTCTTTCTCGGTTGGGATACAACTCGGCGTATCGTCTAGCAGCAACGGCAACCTGACCGTGGCACTCTCCGAGTGCCATCAGCATATCGTAGTATTCTTCGCTTGTGTATTCTGCCATGTCTCGTCCTCTTGGCTCTTCTAATAATCGAGGGATTATTGACGCAGGAATTGATTGTTTCATCCTATTTATACGATCTTCGCGGGGGTCGATATCCCCTCCCGCGCCCCCTCGACAAATCATCGGTTTCGCGCATCGCGTGGTGCGCGGGTGTCGCGTGGCGCGTGGGCACCACGCGATGCGCGAAACCGATGATTTGTCGAGGGGGCGCGGGAGGGGATATCGACCCCCCGCGAAGATCGTATAAATAGGATGAAACAATCAATTCCTGCGTCAATAATCCCTCGATTATTAGAAGAGCCAAGAGGACGAGACATGGCAGAATACACAAGCGAAGAATACTACGATATGCTGATGGCACTCGGAGAGTGCCACGGTCAGGTTGCCGTTGCTGCTAGACGATACGCCGAGTTGTATCCCAACCGAGAAAGACATCCGTCGGCCCCCGTTATACTTGCGGCGGCTCAAAGATTGTACGAGACCGGCAGCGTCTTACCGAAAAAAAAGGACACCGGTAGAAATCGCGATGCGAGAAATGTGCGGAATGTCGAGACAATCCTTCGTGCTGTCGAGGAAGAACCCGAAAAAAGTATTCGTGTTATTGCTCGAGAGCACGGATTGTCTTATTCCACTGTCCAGAGAACTCTGAAGGAAGAGAAATTGCACGCCTATCACTACACCTGCGTGCAAGACTTACAAGACGAAGACTATGAAAATAGAAGAATATTCTGTGAAAATTTTCTAACGAAAGTAGATGAGGATCCGGAATTTCCTTCTCGTGTAATATTCAGCGATGAATCGCTATTTACACGGGAAGGAATTTTCAACTCGCACAATATGCATGTGTGGAACGACGAGAATCCTACCGTCACTCGAGTTAGAAATTTTCAAGTTCGCTGGAAAATAAATGTCTGGGCTGGGATAATGGGCACGAAAATCCTAGGCCCAGTTATCCTTCCTGACATCTTAAATGGCGCATCGTACTTGCAATTTTTGGAAGACAATTTGCCAGAATTTTTAGAAGACATACCACTGGCGGACAGAGGAAGAATAATATTTCAACAAGATGGTGCTGGTCCACACAACGCAAGAGTGGTCACAGAATATTTGAATCGGCAATTTCCCGGGAGTTGGATGGGTCGATATGGCCCGATACGTTGGCCCGCAAGATCTCCGGACCTCAATCCATTAGATTTCTTCCTGTGGGGATACTGCAAAGAAATGATCTACAAAAAGCTTCCCGAGAACGTGGAAGAATTAAATGACAAGCTCCACAATGCCATTTGGACTATCGAAGACGATATTATGGAGAAGATTCCAAGAAACCTATTGAGACGCATGAGAGCTTGCATCGAGATGAACGGTGGCCACTTCGAACATTTATTATAAAGATAACAAATCTGCCCTTTTTAGGGCAACCAAATATTTTATTACGAGGAACATCTCTCAGAGATTTTGCAACAATATTTTTTCCAGAAACGAAGTAAAAAGCGCGAATTCCGTGTTTAAAATTCTGAGGCATTAACAATGCAATCGGACGTTTACACTCGACAGTGTAACGTAGTGCAGTGCTAGTCTGATAGTAGCGAACCGAGTGTATCGTGGATCGGTTTCCCGGAAAGATACGCGTCGGTAACCTAGAGATGGCGCGCACCTCTACACCTTTCTACACTCAAAGGATAACAGTGCATCTTGTTGTAAACAGTAAACACAGCGAGTTGACAGTTACCACGTTCACGCGAGCATTACTTCTGTAGTAATTTACGATAATTCTGCTAGACTCCCGTTTACGCGGAGTGAATTATGCAGAAACCTCCGTTTACGCGGAGTGGATTATCGTAAACGATAATTTCAGTAACTTACTACAGAAGTAACGCTTGCGTAAACATGGTAAGCGACTCATTGTGTATTGTTAATAATAATTGCACATTTTTAAGTATGTGAGTAAAAAGTGTAAAGTTAAGTGTATTTAAGTGAAGTTTGTGAAAGAAAACAGTAACCCGAGTGAGTGAACGTGCTTGCATGTGTGTGCGTGTATCATTGTGGTTATCGTTATCCAATGTTATTGCCAGTTCTGAAAATCTATGCATAATGCGAACTGTAGATTTTCTGTGCTGGCAGTAAATATTGGGACGCAGCTCGATCCATTGATCGATTGACTGATCGCGCAGCGGGCACCCGACGTAAGCGCCCGCGTCTAATGGTGAGTCGCGCCGCTCCTGTCTACCTCTTGTACTCGGCCAGCGATAGGGTAAGTATTTTGCATTATAACTCAGAAAGTAAGCTTCGGACAAAATTTTGCAAGAGGAAAAGTCGTCTCAGAATTTTGTCACGAATCTGTACTTTCAACGGTAAAAGGTTGTTTTGAATCACCCTGTATACAGTGCGTAGAACGTCCGCACGCTACGACTGTATCCGATAGACTGCCAGGAGCAACGTTGCTCGCTGTGGCTCCCTACCACTTATTCTATCCCCACTCTCGGGTTGTTATTCGATATTCGCGATCACGCCACGCTGACGTCACAGTTTTTGCATGTTTTCGTACATGCCGACACGCTGTTTTCGCATGGTTGACGCGTGTGTGCCCCGTAACTCTTAACGTGGGACCCCGACATGGAAATTTCCACTGCAGGTACCACGTATGGGACCTCCCCAGACGGCATCGCTGCACCAGGTTTTCGATTTTTTAAATCTTGGTCGGAGGTTGACGCCGACCTATGCGCACCCTCTCGGGGATGCTCCTAAGTCCGTTGGCAGTCGACTTCCCCGAAGAAAATGCACGTGGACAATTCCAGTACTCCGACGTTGACGCCGACCTATGCGCACCCTCTTTGGGATGCCCCTCGACACTTTGGCACCCGACTTCCCGGCGGAAACTGGCCGGGTCCGTTTCTAGTCCTCCAACTTTGACGCCGACCCCCTAGGCCCGTGTCCTAGGTCCTCGAGAGAACGTCCCCGCAGTCAGTTCTCGGAGATGACCTCTGCCTCGCTAGTTGCTGAACGCGTTATTGCAGTTTGACGCCGACCCGCTTGGGACGTGTACCAGGTCCCTCGCAACGCGTTCACATTATCAATTCTCGAAAATAAGCTCTGAGTTTAGAACGCGCCATCGGACATTGACGCCGACCTACTAAGGGTGTGTACTAGGTCTCAAACAACGCGTTACAACGGTCAGTTCTTGGAGATAACACCTGTGTAGCTACTTAGCGAACGCGTTATCGTACCTTGACGCCGACCCGATTGAGACGTGTACCAGGTCCCTCGCAAAGCGTCCCCACTATCGCACTTCGGAAATAAGCTCTACATTTAGAACGCGTCATCGGACATTGACACCGACCTATCTGGCGTGTATACTAGGTCTCAAACAATGCGTTACAACCATCAGTTTTCGGAGAAAACACCTTGTGTAGCTACTTAGCGAACGCGTTATCGTACCTTGACGCCGACCCGATTGGGACGTGTACCAGGTCCCTCGCAATGCGTCCCCACTATCGCCTTTCCGAAATAAGCTCTAGATTTAGAACGCATCATCGGACATTGTCGCTGACCCACTAGGAGTGTGTACCAGGTCTCAAATAACGCGCTACAACCATCTGTTCTCGGAGAAAACCCATGCATAGCTATCTCGCGAACGCGTCATCGTACGCTGACGCAGATTCGTCTGGAGTGGGTACCAGGTCCTAGTCGTTGACCTCGCGTGAATTTATCCTGAAGATTGTGTGTGGCTCATGTCTATTTACGCGACTTTTCGCCCGATTCTCGCACGCGTAAAGTTAAAGTCAAATCAAACGTAATTTCATTGTTAGCGTGAGCCAAACGAGAAGTGAACAGTGAACTGGGTGAGATAAACAGAATCACGACTTATAATAAATGTAAAGTAAGAGAACTGCCGAACTGGCCATGCCTTATGGGCTTATAACTATATTTATCTTACATACTACTCGTGGGCCTGTCTTCGTAACGCGAAATCGAAATAACTTTGAGACAAAACGTGTGGTCATATTGATTGAAAGAAAAGGGCCATAATAATCGCCATCAATGGGTTTCGCGTACGCCTAACTTACAAGCTATCGCCTGCCCGGACGGGCCTCTTGTCCACCGGGCTCCATGAGATATCCCTGTGGCGCTCCTCGCGGCCACCCCGAAGTGCGCGGCCGGGGCCGCTTGTCCACCAGGATCAAAGATGTGCCCCTGTGGTACTCCTATCTTCCTCGTGGCGATTCCCTCGGTTGGTCTCGTACCGTACTCGGCCGCTACTTGCCGCCGTCCCGAAGTGGGCGGCTGCAAGGTTAGGTAATCCGAAATCAGGCCCAATGATTTTCCCACTACCTGAGCACGTAATAATTAATAATAATAAATGCGAAAAAACCGAAAAGCATGCCATGCACATCCGAAGTACCTGGTACAACGGACTGGCCCCACGCGCACGTAGTTTTCGGCCATCGCGACTTCCACAGGGACAATCCGCTCCAGAGGACTAGGCGGGACCTGGGACACACGGCCGAGCAAGTCCCGTCGTCGTGGGTGCAACGCGCACGGAGTTCGGTGCGCAGAGGTCCGCCACGAGAATTTTCCAAGGATACGAGGATACTAGGTCCTGGGGAACATCACCATAACCTTCCCGCCGTTCTAACACCAACGCGCACGGAGTTGGCCTTGCAGACGTCTTCCACGAGGACAACCGAGTTTTCCGGGCTTAGGGAGACCTGGGAGACGCCACGGGACCATTCCCGCCGTGCCCCGATGACCGCGCACAAAATTAGCGACGCAGACGTCCTCTACGAGGACAATAGGGTTTAACGACGCGGATAGGTTCTCAAAGGGACAGCGACATTGGTCCCGTCGTCATTAGTTAACTGCGCACAAAAGTAGCCACCCCGACATCCTCTACAGGAACAAACGCGGAGACCGCCATTAGAAGGTCAAAGCATAATGCGGAGCGACATCGGCGTCGACATCCGAACGTTTGTTCCCGTAAAAGGATAAATGTTTATTAATAAGGCGATTACCAAAATATGGACAATAGCGATAGCTCATTGTTATTAAATATCGATACGTGACAAGCCACGGTAAATGGAAGATTCTGGAACGCGGAAATAAGTTGGAATTATTATGGTAGAAAAAATATACGGCGTAGTAAGTTAGAATTATTATGGTTGAAAAAATATACTGCGTAGTTGGAAATGAAATAACAAATAGAAAAAACGTTCTAGAACCTTCCATGTCACGATGTTTTCGCATGACCGGCGAACGAGAACAAAGGAGCCACGTCGTACGTGCGCACAAGCCGAACGCCATTGCGCAGGCGTGAGTTTCCCTATATATGGCCGCCCGGCGGGCGACCCGAGGTCTTTCGCCCAGGAGCAGCCAGAGAGTGCGGACGCAACAGATAGGCAATAGAATCAGGGCACTGAACCCGCGAACGGTGCGATATGCGAGTGATAAGAGTCAGCGCAAACATCTCGAATAACCAATCGCGATCGGCGAGCTTGAGTGTAACGCGACTTTACAAGAAATAAATAAAAGTATATTGTTATACAATAAAACGTCATTTATTAACATCCTAAAGGACCCCGAACTAAGATTACGCGATCAAAGTGCGGAGAAACGCGAACGGCTATTCTACGATCATACCGAGTACGACGAAAGAACAGACCGGGTGACATCCGCGAACGACCGCGTAAGTCTGATCGAAGTAACGGGAAGTTGCACGGGAGTGCTACGAATAACGACGGCGGTCGATAGGCCTCTGCGGTGACGACGGCCATATTGTAATTAGCTTTTAGTGAGAAATAAATCAGTTGTTTAAAAAAATAAAAACTGTTTATTATCTAAAAAAGACGTACATGGTAAATGCGAGTAACTCATTGATAATTTTCTAAATAATAATCGACGTGACGGTGATCCACAACCCTGTCCAGCGACGTCCCGAAGATCCAACGGCGGCGGCGATCCAGAGGGCAGCGGCGCAGATCAGGCATCCGAGGAACCTGAAACAGAAAAGAAGTCGATAAAGAAGGAAACCTTAAAGGTTGGTCGATTTTCTAACCTTCTCGGTGGGTACACGGTAAAACCGAGTGGCGACCAATAAAATATCCATAGATATAAGAGTGAGTCGTGGCAAAATCCCCTTCCGTCTGGTCAGGTTGCAGCCGACGGCCGCTTCGCCGTCCTCGAGCGGATACACCGCACCACGGAGGGCGTACTCCGCCCAGGATGACGCCGACGGCGCCCTGAAGGACGCCAAGATGCCGAAGAGGACAGCGGACGGGGGTCCCAAGGTCCTGTTGGAGAGGGTCGTCCAGCCCCTGGTATGCGACATCTCGGACGAAGAGGACGCCGCCCAATGCCCTCCAAACACCCCGAGCGCATAAGAGACGAATTTTGTATCCCTAGTCCCAGCGGACCATATGTAATTTTATATATAAATAGATTTTGATATGTAGTGTATAAATAAGGTAAATATATATAGTTCTCTCACATATCGCGTTATATGTTCCTTTAGATTAAAAACCTAGATTGCGAATAACTAAAAATAAAGATAATGTCATTACTGCTATTACGCTAGATAAATAGAGCAAATACCGCGGGTCGGTAATGAAGGAAACGTCAGCCGAGTTCGAAAAATCGAGCGAGCGAGCAGTCGATAAATTACCTTGCGAAAACAGAGATTTATGGATAAAACATTTAATGATTTTGTTCCTTCGATCGATAACAACGATCGGACGTCGATATATATGTTGATTGACGATACGAATAAATACATTGATAAAGATTTCGATTCATGAAAACCAACCATAGATATGCTTTTCCTTGCCTCTATCAGCATAAGATTAAGGTGCGTCATAGCGGACGCGTGAATTCAATAAGATATGAGCGTTAAGCCGCGTTCACACGGTGCGCCGTGCGATCGCTGCGCGAAAGATTTTAATGAAAAATAACACCTGGGGCGCATACCCTGGCACCCGAGGAACACACCCATGTCAAACCGGAGACCATTAGGTCCACGCGCAAAAACTAACGTGCGCACGATATTCCTCAAGAACAAACGTGTCCTACATCTTCTAGGGAACGCAACCGACACTCCCCTGAAGGTCCCGACGACATCCGGATGTTGCGCAATAAAATGCCTGCGCGAAGGTTAATCGTCCGGGTAACCGAATAAGGAGCATGTGGGGACCCGTGAGGAATACCCCATGTGAATAGGGTCGCGATGAGAGCGATGCGCACATAATTCGAGACGAAAGGGTCGTAAATTGCATCTTTCGAATTGAACAGACTTGGGTATGTTCGTAATGCATATACGCAAAGTTTTGACGAAAACCGGCCAAAGGTTCTCGAGTTTCGTGCCGTGCTCATCTGCCGCATAAATAAATGTTATTAGAGTGAAATAGGGATATGGAGGCACGGAATAGTCCACAATAAGATAAAATGGTAATTGATAAAATTAGTTTATTAAATAAGAAATATATGAATCGATGGAACATTCTCATGAGTGTTAGCGCTGCGCATATAAGTAACAAACATAGTCGTATATGTAAACGGAAGATTCCAGAACGAAAGAAAGAAAGAGTATAGAAAAAATTATACTACGCAGCAAATAAATAGCGAACGATCTGGAACCTTCTGTGGCACGCTGTTTTCGCATGTATCACCGAATCGAACAAAGGATTCACCGCGGCCGTGCGTGACAGCAAGCGTGAGTGCGCAAGCGCCGAGAGATCTATATAAGCCTGCCCGACGCAGGAGAGAGGGTTGTTGTTCTTACGCCTGGAAGCGATCATAGCGTGCGGACGTGCTATAGACGCTTACTTAAAACCGGGGTCAACCCGCGAGCGACGCGTAATCCGCAAAAGTTGTAAACGGTATTAATAAATAATTATTAAAACCGAGTTTGTATCGCGAGCGGCGCGTAAATCCGTAATCCATATAAGTCGTGTAATAACGCGATATATTGTAATAACTTTGAAATAAAGTTCCACAGTCGTACAGTAATTACGTGATTGGTCAGCGATCGATAAATAAAACGCGACGGTTCACCGATCGGTCGAACTACATAGAGTTCCGTATAAGCCGATCGACAATCAGCGATCGATACGCGTGCCGGTATATCACGATTATAAAAAGCGACGTATGAACGGTCATTAATCACGAAGACGATTAATTTTCATAGCGTGCGATAACAATCGACGCGAGTAAAAGGCCACGTCAACATGGCGGCGTGCGGCCATTTTGTGAGCGCTATTGAGTAGAATCACATTGTGTAATCTGAAACAGAATAAATTCAGTGTTAAAAGCAGAGTAAAGTGCTTGTGAACATAAATATTCTCCTAAAGTTATACTTCCCTGAAATCCTATTGGTTGATGCGGCGGCCAAAAAATCCCTGTCCAACGACGTTCCGGCGATCCAGCGACGACGGCGATCCATTGACGGCGGCGATCCAGCGGAAGCGACGATCCAGTGGGCAGCGGGGTCCATTCAGCATCCAGCGGAAACCTGAAACAGAAAGGGAGAATCGAAATTGAATTCGACTGCGAAAGGTTTGTCGATCAGTTATCCTTCTCGGTGGGTAACGGTTAAACCGAGTGGCGACCGATAAATTTAGTAAAAGCATTATCGAGTGAGTCGTGGCAGATCCACCTTCCGTCCGGATAAATTAGCGGTAAAAGATAACCGATTTGAGAAATCTACTTTACCGACGAACAACCCTACAAGTTAGAGGTAAAGGATAATAGAAGTAAAGGAAACTACCTTACCGACGAGCGATTCGGCGAGTTAGTCGAAAGAGGTAATCGAATCGGGAAATTTCCGTTATCGACGTACGATTTGCGAAGATAATAAGAAAGATTAACCTACTGTCGGTATGTAGATAGGTAAAATAGATAGCTGAATAATCGAGGGTTAACTTACCACCGGTCAGGTCGGGTCGGGTCATAGAAGTTCGGTTACAGTCCTTAAGCCACGAAATTACGATTTGCATGAAGACGCAACACACGTGAGAACCTGCGTCACCGAGAAAACCCACACGGTCAGAGCGGTGACATTCGGCCTGGTTTACTTAGCGCGAAATCGCAAAAAAGCCCGTAGCAAGGAGCCATCGACGTAGCGTTAGTATTGCCAGACTAGCTGAAAATGGCGACCGTGACAGGACGCGTAACGCGTCAACGTGCATGAATGCGCATGTTAAGATAATAAATTGCCTGTCACGCTCACTCATTTCGTCTAACTGTCGAAAATGGCGACCGTGACAGGACACGTAACGTGCGGTCTTGCATAATATTAGCGTAAGAAAATCGCCTGTCACGTTCTCTCATTTCGTCTTCTGACGAAGCTCGAAAGTGGAGACCGAGACAGGATGCGTAACGCGTGATCCTGCATAATAGTATTTAAAAAATAAATCACCTATCACGCTATCTCATTTCGTATTGCGAAGAAGGCGAAGGTGACGATCGTAAACTAGGAAACAAAATAGAAGATAGGACGCGTATAGCCTACTATCATTTCGTTAACTGTCGAAACTGGAAAACGCGTAAGCAGCGTAACGTTTAGTAGAACGATAGTAAGAAACGTGCGTAATCCATAGTGCGAATCCGTAGAAAATATAAGCGGTGTAAAAAATCGCGAAGGTAGGCGCACGAACGTTCGAAAAATTTTTTTTATATATATTAGCGTAGACTAAAATTCGCAGTTAGTTTGAAAATTATAAGAATTCGCGTGAGTGGAAATCCCAAAACGGCAAGATAGGTCCCAAAAGAGGAAGCCGTGTAAGGGGTCATAGCGTACCACGGGTCGGAAGAATGGCGACCGTGGGCCGAAGCCCGATCGCAACACATACGCGTTCGCAAGAAGCGTCGCGTAATGATGTCCGCGACGAGGAAGACACATCCGCGTTACCGCAGAGAACGCGAGATGATAACTTACTTGGGGTCGATAAGGATGGAAACCTCCTTGCCCTTAATCTAAGTCGCGAACGCGACAGAGAAGAGTCATATGAAGAAGAAAGGAGGCAAATGCTTGACCACATACAGGCATTGTCCGATCAGCTAGAGGAAGTTAGGAAAGAACTGCGCGAACGTCGACAGTCCGTCACGTCAAGAAATACGGATCGCGGTCTACCGCCGAATATGTTCGACGCGATAAACATAGATGAGCGACCGTACGGTGGCGAGAAAGCGACAGAGACAGCGTTACCGTTAGTTCCGATGCAAGCGAGACTACCAAGAGGTGGATGGATAAAGAATCCGTTTGATGATCTTACGTATTACGGGAAGACTGATAAGCAAAACCCGATACGATTTGTGGAAAAATTCGAGAAATTAGCGAATTACGAGAACGTCCCAGAGGACGAATAGATATATTATTTTGGCAGATGCATGAAGGGAGCAGCTAGCCAATGGCATGAGCTTCAGATTGCAGACGACATACATGAAATGAAGCGATTGTTCAAACAACACTTCTGGAGTTGCCAAGCGCAAATGCGATTCAGGCAGAGAGTATATTTCGGGAAATATAAGCCCGGAGATATGTCCATGACAGACTACGCACTGAGTTTGGCGAGACAAGCCAAGACACTGGTACCACCAATGATGGACGAGGAGATTGTCCAGACAATAAGAGAACACTTTGACGCAGATATAGCCAGAGAGTTGAGGCCATCTGTGGTTCGAAATGTAAATGAAATGATCGCAATGCTCGATACCATCGAGAATGAAAAAGAGACAAGAAAATTGCGCTCAGAAGCGCGAAAGACAAATGACAAATCGCAAAGTCGTCCTAATGCTAGTCAAGGTAAAGAAGATCGGCATGCAAGCCGTTACAATGCAAATGCCAAACATAACGATTACCGTCAAAACAATTTCGCCGGAAAAGACAGGACGAGCTATTCGTCTTACAACAAGTCAAAGGGATGGCGAAAGATGGAGTCGCCAGAGGCAAAGAGTAAAAATGGCGTCGACATAGTCGAGATGCCGGACAGTGATGATGCGGACGGCAAGGCGAAGGTCACGCGCTATACGAGGGAAAGAGATGAATATAGAAAAAGAGAATTCGTAAAGCCTGAATATAAATACAGAAAAGAGGAAAAATCGGGCAATGGAGCGAAAAAAGTTGCGGCAATCGCAGCGAGAAGCGAAGAAAAGGTCGATGAAGACGCAGTCAGTACCACATCTGAGGAGATGGAGAAAAACTGCTGTGCCATGACCAGAAATGCGGATAATACGAACGAAGATAGTCCAGTTAGTATAATCAGAACTAGAGAAATCATCGAAGATCTTGACCGAGATATAGAAGAAGCACAGTCGAAAAAATTCAAGGAAGCCGACGTACCGATGATAGAGATGAAATTCGGAATATGTACCACAAAGGCATTGATAGATACTGGTGCACAGATCACAGCGATAACGAAGAGTTTTCACAAACAGTTAGAAGAAACTGGAATTCCGATGGAGGTAATTCCGATTAAAAGATTCAAGTTGAGAGGAGCTTTCGCAGAAAAGGGCTCGACAGTTGCGAGTAAAGCGAGATTAATATTTAAGTATAAGGAGGATAAGTATTCACATGAGTTTTTCATAGTGGAAAATCTTGCGTACGATGTTGTACTCGGAATAGACTTTCTGGTGAAATACAGGATGCAACTAGCTTGTGACGAGGAAATCGATATAAAATTTCGCAAAGCTATGGATCCGCAAATCGCCATACACGTAATCAGGAAAGATGAGGCGGAAATTAAGTTACAAGAGATTCTGGGCAAACACGAGAGTATGTTTGACGGAAGAATCGGAAAAGTCAATCATTATGAACACGAAATCGAAATGAGTTCTAATAAGCCGTTTAAAAAGAAAACTTACCCGATTCCGGAAGTTCACATGAAAAGAGTCAGAAACTATATCCATGAATTGGAGCGAAAAGGGATTATTTCAAAAAAAGCTACGCAATACATCAATCCGTTGGTAGTGGTGATAAAGAAAAATGGAGATATTCGTTTGTGTCTCGATGCTCGAGAATTAAATAAACACATGACGAACGACCATGCACAACCGCCAACAATCGAGGAAGTATTTAGACGCGTAGGCAAGAAGAAATATTTCACAACGCTAGATATAACAAACGCTTTTTGGCAGATACCTCTTACAAAAGATTCACAGCAATTCACTGGATTTTTGTTTGATGGACAGACATACGTATTTAGACGCATGCCGTTTGGTCTAAAGACCGCAGGAGCGTCATTTACACGAGCGATGAACGAAGCTTTAGGCGTAAACGAGTTTACAACGATCTATCTTGACGACGTGATGATCTCATCCGAGACGTTAGAAGAGCATTCGTACCACATAGATTGGGTACTCACCAGATTAGAAGCCGTAGGATTTAAGTTAAATCGCGATAAATGCGAATTTTTGCAAGAAGAAATAAAATTCTTAGGACACACATTTAGCGAAATAAAAGCGGAAATAAACAAAGAGACTAGAGCGACAGTCGCGAGTTTTGAAAAACCACGACGAAAAAGAGACGTACAATCATTTCTGGGAGTGGTCAATTGGGACCGTCGATTCATCAAAAACTTAGCAAGGATGACTCGTCCACTAGAAGGCTTGTTAAAGAAGGGTCAAAAGTTCACGTGGACAAACGAGCATCAAAATGCGTTCAATGAAATTAAGGCGGCTTTCCAAGAAGCACCAGATTTATACCTGATACAACGCGGTTACAAGTTTGGTATTTTTGTCGATGCGGCAAGAACCGGACGGGGAGCGAGGCTGTATCAGTACCAAAATGGATCTAACGAAAAACACACGGTAGCATACGCCAGTAGGAGTTTGAAGGGCGCAGAATTAAATTACACCGTAACGGAATTAGAATGTCTAGCACTGGTATGGGCTCTCCGAAAGTGGCATACCTTGTTACTAGGACGTCACATACGGGTGCATACGGATCACCAAGCGTTGAAATTCTTAAGCACATGCGTACAGAATAACGGACGAATCGCGAGATGGTTCGCCTTTCTACAGGAATTTGAGCTTGAAATCGTGCATTTACCTGGAAAAGAGAATGAAATAGCGGACACGCTTTCCCGACAGAGATTGATATCCCCTGACGAGAAGCAGATCGCGATGATCCACAACGTGCGACAAGGAGCCGACACATCGACGTGGATCGAAATAATAAGAAATGCGCAACAAACTGACGATGAGTTGCGACAAGCAGCGGAGGATCAACCAAATGAGATATACGAGAGAGATGGAATTCTGCGAATCAGATACCCAAATGGAGATAGAATCATATTACCTAGAAAGATAACTTGGAAGATTGCGAAATTAGCGCATGAACTACTTATACACTTTGGCACGGACAAAGTATTCGATTTTTTTGAAGCGTTATTTCCACGGGCATAATTTTGCAAGAATAGCCCGCGACGTGGTAGCGTCATGCACCACTTGCCAAGCGACAAAGTATTACACGCGTGCGGTAGTAGGGACGCAGTATTACCAGCTTCCCGACGCACCGGGAGACACGTTATCGATAGACTTATTCGGTCCGTTACCGCGTACAGAGCAGGGATTCAGATTCGTGCTGGTCATAATGGACCAATTTTCGAAATATGTCAAATTATATCCAATGTGCGATCAAACATTGAACACAATAATAGAGAAGCTAGAGGATGAATTTTTCGTGGAAGTAGGCATTCCAAAGACAATCTTAACCGATAACGCGGGACAATTTCTAACCCGACGATGGGATAGGTTTGCGTATAACAAGGGATTCGAGGCACGTCGTACGACACCCTATAATCCGCAGTCAAACCCGGTTGAAAGAATAATGCGAGAGTTAGGTTGTAACCGGGCACGTAGGTTCACGCGTGACACAACTCATTCGTTTAACTACCGAAATATATTCAAAGTTCGCGTAGCACGGTCGCCACTCGATTTTATCCTCTAAATCGAGAAAGGTAAGTATACTACTAACCGTATCTGTCGACTAATTCTCTCCTTTTTTCTGTTTCAGGTGTTCCGGACTGCTGCTGCTGCTGCTGCTGCTGCTGCTGCTGCTGCTGCTGGCCGCTCTGCGTCTCGCCTTACGGATGGACCTCCTTCGTAGAAGCCGCTTACTACCAACGATGCTCTGGACCAATGGATCGTCACGGATGATGCACCCACAGGATCGTCGTCGCAGAATCTCAGGTAAGTATCTCGTATACCGTACGCTTGTATCGCGTAAGCAATGTGCATTTACTCGCACTTAATTTCCGCAGGTATAATGATTACGCATGAATCTCCCGCATGGAAAGTGACTCAGGATGGGTCACAGGATATCGTCGAATGATTTCAGACACTCGGTATATCACTTTATATAACAATGTATTTATTCATGTCATTTCAGAATAAATGTTCGTTACAACGCGCCTCACAATGGTTTACAATCACTCGCGGTGCCACACTGTGATCGCTGGATACAGTTTCGTGTGTGTCGCGTTAAATCGCATAAACTCGGATTAATTCGCTGTCCGATACTCCGCCGCTCGAGTATCATCGGTTATCGTGAGAATCGGTAGTATTCTCCCGTATGACTGTTCGCGCTTTGTTACACGGATATCAGAACCGTAATGTCCATCACGAGTATCGATCGCGTTCACGTATCACGAAAACTTGGTTGACGGATATCGCTCCGCGAGCGGGATCATCGGTTGTCACGAGAACGTATATCTTCGCCACGTATATCTGTCGAAACGTGTTGTCGCGTCGCGTTCTCCCGATAGACTCTACGTACGACCGATCATTCGCAACGGCCCGCGTCCCCACTCGGGTGGCTACCCCCACTCCTACTATTGCGTCAGCCATCACGTGATCGTCGCCTGTTCACAGCTGCGTATCGGACAAACAGGTCTGACAAACACGTAGGAATGTTGTTTTTGTTCTCGTTCGCTAGAGACGGCTCGCGAATATATATATCGAGGATATTACATATCACGAAATATCGCTATTTTACAAATCTCACTCAGATACGAAATTATGCATGTATCCCAGGTTCCGGGCCACGGGTATCGCTCGCAATTGACATTGATGCTCGATGCTACCGCATACATACATTTACAGGGTATTTTTGCAGCGAAGACGCGTGTGCCAGGATCTCGGCGCGCAATCATTCGATTCGCATGGGATCTCGATAACACAGCTAATTGACATCCCGTAAGATGACACAATGCCATTAATTTTGTCAGGATTGGAGAAAATAAGCAAATTTAGTTAGGACGATGTTGGACTTGGGTTCGGGGGTACGGGTAGTTCAGGTCAGGTTAGGTTAGGTCAGGTTAGGTTAGGTTAGGTGAGGTCAGGTTAGGTCTCCCTCAGGGGTCGGGGGCGGTTTACCGGGTGTCCCTAGGGGCTCCCGGGGCCGTCCCCGATACGGGCATTGCGAACCCGAGGTACCCTAGCACAGCAGCACCGTAATCTCCGTCAGCCGCGAGGCTGGCGGAGACCGGGGGGCCCTTTTCAGGGCCCGCGAGGGAGGCGACCTCTATAAAAAGTCGCTCGGCCGGTCGGGGCTGTGTGGGATTGAGCCCTAGCTCTCTCACCGACCTATGGGAAGGAAAACCCAGACAGAAAACCGGGGGTCCGGTCGCCCCGCTTAGGAGTCTGACAAGTCGGGTCACCCCGGGTCTAGGCCCGGTACATCCCCGGCTTCTCAGACTCCAACGGCCGGTAGGGGTTGGCGGCCCTGACTCCAAACGCCCGGTCGGCCGGGACCGTTAGGGGGATGTTTTACACCTCCCGCCGGCATAGAGGAAGGTCACCTCGATAAAAAACCACGGGGTGGGGTTGGGGAGGGTGGTCCCCGTTCCCGAGGCGGGCAGGGATGCCGTCTCGCCGAGGGAATGGGAAGGCCCCTTCCCTCCTTCCTCCATTGCACGCCGGTGCTCCGGCAGGAGGGGGAGGGGGGGTATCCCTCTTTCGACCCAGCCCAGGACGTGGTCCTGGGTTGGACGGAGGAGAGGCCCACACTCGGTGGTTGCACACCAGGGACGTGGTCCCACGGTCTGCCGAGTGTGGAGGGTTGTCGGGCCGCTCGGACGTATTCCGAGGTCGGGGCCGGCGACCTGGGTGGGAGATCGCCCGGGCCACTCGGACATATTCCGAGGTTGGGGCCGGGCGATGCTTGTGAAGGGAGACCCGTCGGGCCGCTCGGACATATTCCGAGGTCGGGGCCGGCGGGTCTTGGCCGCCGGATGAAATAGACCGGCGGCGCGTTTGGTGACTTCCAGTGGTCGGGGATCGCATCCCTCCCGAACCCGGCCACTGGAGTCGGAGAGCCGTCGGTGCGGAGGTTACCTCGGCCGGCGGCTGAACACGGTAAGCTGGTCGCCACGGCGGGTAAGGCGTTGGAGGGGGTGCGACCTCCTTCGCCCCAACCGTCCGTGGGGCCCCCCGCGTGGCGGCGCCCGTCACGGTGCCCACCGGGTCGGAGAGGTGGGAGCCCCGAAAGCCCATGGGGGGCTGGGCCTTGATGCCCTCTCCTCATGGGTGAGTAAGGGACATGGAGTCCCAGTCGCCCTGCTGTTGGCAGGGGGCTGGGGCATAGGGGGCAACCCCGAGCCGTGACGGGTAGTGGGATCACACAAAATGCAGAATGAAACAAGCAAGACGAGCTCAGGGCGTGGGAAGGTGGAGGGTGACGAACGCAAGGGTCTGGATACGGATCCCGAGAAACAGGGTCGCCACTCCAGGAATGTCAAATCGACTGCAGGAGGACCTAAGAGCGCTAGAGAGAAGCGCTCTTCCAGATCGCAGGAAGATAGGGCTACCCCCAGCGGGAGTGTCCCGCCTGCGAGGGAGGGAGGCGACGACGTTGACGATGACGTCTTCATGGCTCCAATAGATAAGTGCATCCAGAAATCTAGGAACTTCTTGGAACAGGACTATCTAATAACGGGGGACAAAATATCTCTATCTAGAGAGACATTGGACGACGCCCAGTCCATAGAGATGGACCCAGAATCAGATGATGAATCTGTGAGAACCGGTAAATCTGACCCGGTTGGTGACGTGACCGACAATTCGGTAAAGAAAAAATCGAGGGGTAGACCACAAACTACCGTGGCATACGAGACCAAGAAACTCGAGATGGCCAAACAAAAGCGACTGGAGGAAGAAAAGCGCTTGAGGGATCTTGATGACCCCTCAGTTAGCGCTGACCTCAGCAGAAACAGACAAATAGCTGAGAAGGAAAAGCTCATGGAGTTGAAATTAGCTCCAACAGTGGATCTCCCGAATCGAATTTTCGAAGCGGTTAGATCCATTGATAAGGTCAACGCCTCGTCTAAGAACCTTAGGGGTACTGACAAGAAGTGCCTAAACAAGGCCGCAGCAACAATAACAGCTGCCATTACCCACCTGATTAAAAGGAGGGAACCGGAGAGTAGGATCGCTAACGAAGTGGCACTTGAAGAGTTGCGGGCTGAAATAACCGCGCTCAAACAGGAAAACACTATCCTAAAAGAGCGAATTAACGCGGTTCAGGGTCAAATGAAACCTGTTCGTGTGGACCAAGATGAACCCATGGAGATGCTGGTTGATGAACCCTCCCGCAATGTTAGGAAAAGAGCTGCAAAGACTGCGGGGACTGGGAGACTCAGGAACATCATCTCTGATTATTCGGACGGAGAAGTCATGGATGGGGGTGATGACAGGACTGCGTCTGAGAAGGAAAAGGCAGCATCTGAGAAGAAGCGTCGCCAAATACTCAAGGAGATAGAAGAGAAGGGCCAACCGCCGGTCTTTAGACCGCCGCTTCAGGGCAAGGAACCAGCTCTACTGGAGGCTGCCGTGCCACCGTGCACTGGGGCAAAAGTGGGCCAGTCGATGGAAGAAAGGATCCTCGCAGCCCTGTCCGTCCAGATGCAGTGCATGATGGAAACGATAGTCGCGAGGATGGGCAACAAGTTCTCCACAGATACGGTGGGTGTCCCATCGATCGGCGCGGGGGACAACGCCCCTAGACAGACTAGCTGGAATGGGGGCAAGAAGTCAGCCCCTGCGGCTCCGAACAAAAGGAGAAAGCGGGGAACAAGAAAACCGCCGCTAAAAAGGCTAACGTAGGTGGAAAAGCGGGGATGAAGGGGACTATTGTCCCACCCCCGGCGACTTCGTTGCCATCAAAAGTCATCCCCAACACAAGAACCACTAACCCCACTCAAGACATGAGTACTGCTACGGCGACCCGCAACGAAACGTGGGTCGAGGTAGTCAAGAAAGGGAGAGGGGGACGCAGTAAGGACAAATCGGGAAAAGGCAAGGTCGATAGTGAGAGGGGTACTTCCTCTCTCACTGGGGCCAAAACCCCGCAGATTAAACCAGCGAAACCAGAGACGGGAGGAAAAGGTAACAAGGCGCGCAGCAAACGGTTACCACGATCTGCCGCAGTTACACTCACAAGCATTGAGGGGGACTATGACTCCCTGATGAGGGAAGCCACGCAGAAAATCTCCCTCAAGGAACTTGGAATTAATGGGGGCCTCAAACCGAGAAGGGCCCAGACCGGGGCCTTGATAATTGAGGTCTCGGGCAAGGATGGAGCAACCAAAGCCGACGCGTTGGCGGCAAAAATGGCCGCACTTTTTACGGGACGACAAGGCGTCAAAGTGGCGCGACCCTGCAAGACCGGAGAAATGAGGATATTGGACCTCATTGATTCGGTAAATGAGCAGGAACTAACATCGGTAATCGCTGAAGTTGGTGAATGCCGACCAGAACAAGTACAGGTCGGCGTAATGCGTAAGGGACCCAATGGGTTCCGCACTGCGTGGGTCAGATGCCCACTGGCGTCAGTAAATACCATCCTTAAAAAGGGTAGCTATATCCAGGTAGGATGGTTTAAGGCTCGTGTTCAAGGACTCGAAGTTAGGCCCCTTCAGTGCTTTAAGTGCTTGGAGGGGGGCCACGTCAGAGCCCAATGCACGAGCGAGACGGATCGCAGCTCCCGCTGTTACCGCTGCGGTGACGAAGGTCACCTGGCGCGGAGTTGCGCAGCTGCCCTCAAATGCCCCGTGTGCGCGGATCTGAAAAGACCCGCAAATCATCGCGTGGGCAGTAAAGCGTGTTCGTCCGCTAAAAAGAGGACGAAACCGGGCAAAGCGCCTAGGCAAAAATCCCCTACTAATAAAGAGGGAACAGAGATGGAAGTAGAGACGCCTGATGAGCTCCCTACGGGTGGACCTACCATCACATCAGTGAAGAAGGTAGCCGTCAATGTCCGCGTAAGGGCACCTGTCAAAAGGACCGCCTCAGACGCTGCCGCAGGAGGCACGGATACGGTGGGCAATGAAGCTAGACCCAAAGTACAAAGGAGGAGGAAGGGGCGAGCACCGGACGGTCAACTGGTGCAAGATAGGCTGCAAGAACGGGATCGGCAGTCCGCCAACGAGGAGTCACAGGACGTCCAAATGGACGATAATTTGCCCGATGACAAGGGGCTGGACAAAACGAAGGGACTAGGTGAGACAACTCTGCCCACAACAGGACAGATGTCGGCGGACGAGGTGGAGGCCTCTGATACCGAGTATTATTGATGGCCAATAAAATCCTTCAGGCAAATCTGAATCACTGTCGCGCTTCGCAGGACGTGTTCCTGCACACAATGGCGGAGCGCGGCAGTGGCCTGGGGGTGGCTGCCGAGCCGTACCGGGTTCCGCCCAATCACCCGTGCTGGGCTGCTGGCCGGTGCGGCTCGGTGGCAATTACATGGCGGATGACGGACGAGCCCATCCCCTGCTCACGTCTTGAAGCGGGGGATGGGTTCGTGGCCGTGAAATGGGGTCATGTGGCGGTGATAGGCGTCTATCTGCGCCCTAGCCTGGACGTGGCCCAGTTTGAGAGGATCCTGGACAACATAGGCGATTGTCTCAGGAGGATCGGACCAGTAGTCCCCACGGTGGTGGCCGGGGACTTTAATGCCAAATCGGCGCTTTGGGGGTCCCCGGTCACCGATGTGAAAGGTCGGTTGGTGGAGGACTGGGCTGTGGGTAATGGGCTGGTCATTACCAATACCGGCACAGCCCAGACGTGCGTGCGGCGGAGGGGGGGGTCAATTGTGGATCTTACCTGGTCCAACCCCCCCGCCGCGCGGCGTATCAGGGGATGGAGGGTGGCCGAAGAGATTGAAACACTCTCGGACCATCTTTTTATTGAGATGTCCCTCTCGGTCACCCCCCCTGAGGTGCGGGCCCGCCGCCGTGAGGTGGAACTGCGCTTCCCAAGGTGGGCGTTAAAGCGGATGGATCCGGACATTTTCCGGGCCGCTATCCGCACAGCGCTATGGAGGGACGATCAGTTCTCCGTCCCTGAGGACACGGAAGAACACGCTGCCTGGATCGGGAAAATTATGGCGGACGCGTGTAACACGTCGATGCCCCGATCCAGGCCCCAACCGAGAAGGGCGGCGTACTGGTGGACGGAGGAGATCGCCGAGCTCAGGCGCTCCTCGCCCAAGCAAGACGTCGTTGGTTGCGCGCCAGGCGCCGTGCGAACCAGGCGGGACTGGAGGCAGCGGGGGATGGCTACCGTGATGCCAGACGGGCCCTCTCCCGGGCAATAAAGGTGGCCAAGGACCGCGCATGGGAGGAATTACTCCAGGAGCTAGACCGGGAACCTTGGGGGCGACCATACCAAATAGTCTTGGACAAAATGAGACCCTGGGCGCCCCCGGTGACGGAAACGATGGACCCCGAGTTCCTCGAAGAGGTGGTCGATACCCTCTTCCCCGACGACCCGGGGGAGAGGGCGACAGGCGGTCCCGCTCCGCCAGCTGCGGAGTGGGATGAGGAACTCGGGGTAACAATGGATGAACTGCGCGCGGCCGCAAAGGGTAAGCTGCGTGCAGGGAAGGCTCCCGGGCCGGATGGGGTTCCCGGTAGGGCGTGGTCCCTGGCCACGGGGGAGATGGCCGAGTGCTTGACAGAATTGTTCACCAAGTGTCTCAGAGAGGGCCATTTCCCCCAAGCCTGGAAAGTAGCACGGCTGGTCCTCCTCCCCGAAGGCGGGAAAGCCCGCCGACCGGCCTTCGAGTTATAGGCCAATCTGTCTGCTGGATGAAGTCGGCAAACTCCTGGAGAGGATTATTGCCAGAAGACTAGTCCAGCACCTGTCCCGGGCTGGTCCGGACTTATCGCCGGACCAGTACGGCTTCCGGGAGGGAAAGTCCACGGTAGACGCATTATTGCAAATCCGTGCCCTCTCGGAGGCCGCGACGGAAGCCGGCGGGGTGTTGTTAGCAGTGTCGTTTGACGTTAAAAACGCATTTAACACCCTGCCGTGGCCGGTTATCAGGGCGGCGCTCTTGTATCATAGAGTGCCTGAATACCTGGTGGCCGTGCTGTATGATTATCTCCGGGACAGGAGATTGGCCTACACCGACAAAAACGGTGTAGTGAATGTGAGGCTGGTCGTGCGGGGGGTTCCGCAGGGGTCGGTCCTAGGACCACTTCTGTGGAACTTGGGTTACGACCCCATTCTGCGCGCCGCCCTCCCCCCGGGTTGCTGGCTTTCTGGATTCGCCGACGACATCACCCTGGGGGTAGAGGGCGACACATGGGAGGAGGCCATACGCCTGGCAAACACAGCGGTGGCAAGGGTGGTGACAGATATGGGCAGACTGGGCCTAAAGGTGGCTCCCCAAAAAACTCAAGTGGTCTTCTTCCATGACCGCAAGTTGGGGAAGCCGCCAAAGGCCCATATCATCGTGGAGGGAACCCGGGTCCCCGTAGAGGCCAGCATGAAGGTGCTGGGTCTCTGGCTGGATGGGACTTGGAGCTTTGGCGAGCATTTCGCTCGCCTAGCCCCCAGGGCGCTCGGCGTAGCGAATAATCTCGCTAGGATAATGCCGAACCTGGGAGGGGCGAGCGGCCGGGCTCGCCGGCTCTACGCTGAGACCGTGCAGGCCGTGATGCTCTACGGCGCCCCGGTTTGGGCGCCTGCGGTGGCGGGCTCCGCGCGTATCAGGACACAACTGTGTCGAGTCCAGCGCGCGGTAGCCCTTAGAGTGTCGCGTGCTTATCGCACGGTCTCTCACGTGGCGGCAACGCTCTTGGCTAGGATTCCCCCGTTGGAGCTCGCGGCCCGGCAGCGTGCCGAAGTTCATAGGCGCATGGCTGAGCTGCGGGCTCGGGGAATGCCAATTCCGGAGCGTGCGCGTAGAGCCATCAGGCTCCAAGAAAAGACGGTTCTAATTAATAAATGGCGCGACGACTACCTCACTGCTGCCAAATACGGCCGGAGAACCGTCGAAGCCATCCAGCCCTGCCTGGCAGATTGGCTGGGCAGTCGGGGACTAGGGGTTACATACCATACGACGCAGGTGCTGACCGGACACGGGTGCTTCGGTCGGTACCTGTGTCGAATTGGGAAGGAGGCCACAAACCGTTGCCACCACTGTGATGGGATGGAGGACACGGCGGAGCACACGTTGGCAGAGTGCCCAGCGTGGGCAGAGCACCGCCGTGTCCTCACAAATGAGATAGGCAACGACCTGTCACTCCCGGCGGTCGTAGCTGCGACCGTCGGCAGACCGGATAAATGGCGGGCATTCTCTTCATTTTGCGGGAGAGTAATGTCCGCCAAAGAGGAAGCCGAGCGGATCCGCCGCAGGGAGCAACCCCCTGTAGCGGATCTGCCTTATTAGATAGCTCCGTGGATCACTCGTGGTCCAGCGGCCTCCCAAACCAAAGTGGGAGACAGCAGCCACAAAGGTGGCGGGAGAAGTTAGGAACCTCCGGGGTTCTTCTTTTTTCCCCTGAGAAGGAAGACCCGGAGGATGGGAAGTTCGGCGCCTGGCTGGGACTCCAGGTGTCGAACCATACCTCCCAAACAATACTGGGAGGGGTGGCGGGGTGGGTGGTGTCCACACTCCGCCACACAAAGATAAGAGACCGCTATGTCTAGAGCCGATTAGGCTCGCGTAGGAAGCCCAATTAGGGCTAAGCGTCAGGGGGTGTCCTGGATGCAATAATAACTGTTCCCAGGCACCTCCCCTAAAAGACGCAGCGATGGACACCCGTGGAGTTTTAGTGGGTAAGAATCCCACACTCCCCTCGCTCCCTTCCCAGAAGAGCGAGGGGGTCTTCCCCCCCTTCAACCACCAGAGGGGGGCCGCTGGGCCACATACCGGGCTTCGGCTCAGGGAACCCAGCGGTCGAAGATTTCTCCACGTAAAAAAAAAAAAAAAAAAAAAAAAAAAAAAAAAAAGGTCAGGTTAGGTCAGGTCAGGTTTCCGCCCCTTCGGGGGATCCAGAGCTGACTGGCGCCGGACGCGTCCCCGGGTTGCGGATAGGGGAACGGCCTCCACATTGCGTGGAGGTTAGCCGCGAATAACAAATAAGCGGTCGCGGACAAACAGCGGTGGGATTCCTTGGACGGGGTGGGCTCTCCTGTGGGAAGGGAGAGTCCTATAAAGTGCCCCATGTTCTATAAGGATCCCATGACGAGGCGAGTGAGTACCGCCTCTAAATAGGCACTCCAAGTCCCCGGGCAGGCCGGGCTCGTTAGCCTCTAGCAACCGGCCTAGGAGATGGCAACTCCGAAATAAAACCAACCTTACGGACCATGAGATGAACAAGGACACGGAAATAAACTTACCGCTCCAGGGGGCTCGGATGACCAGGAGCCGGTGTCAGGGGGGTTCTGCTATTGAGCAGAATGTTGTCCCCGCTTCCCTGACATCGTCATCACACGAGGGGCCAAACGCCGAGTTTATAGGGGTGAGCTCGGTGGAAGTGGCAGCTATCGCCCCTAGAGAAAATGAATCTATCGAGGATGTCGACCAGCGCGATCCTTTGGTGATCGACGAACCTGGGGATCAAATGACGGAGATGGATGTTACACTGGTGGAAGAGGATTCTTCTCCCGTGAGAACTAGTGGTATTCGATTATCCAGGGTTATCGAGGACTCGGATCCGGAGCCGGCGAACCCCGCTTCGGTGCCGAGGCCCCAGAGAAAGGGGAAAAGGAAGGCGAACAAGTCTCCTCTGTCCAAGGAAGCGGAGTCCTCGGAGTCGGATCGTGGTGAGACGAGCTCGAGTAGCAGCAGACGGGTTCGCCCTAGAACGGAGGTGGCGACCCTAAATCCTGACACATCCGTTAAGGCGCTAGCTCCACAGAGTATTCGGGAGTTGGACAGCGCCAGGATTCTGGAATTGGGAATCGACAGCATAAATAGAATGGAGACAATAAGAGCCAAAAGTAAAAACCTTCAGGGAAAAATCAGTGGCGAACTGAAGAATGGCCTCGCAAACATGGCGGAATTCCTGAGGACTCTCCATGACCGCCTTGAGCTCACTGGAGATATAACTACGTTGAAGCTGCAGAACTCCAATCTCTCCTCGCAGCTACGCTCCGCTAAGCGCGAGGAGCACTTCAGGAGCCAGGAGCTCACTATCGTCGAGGATGAGAACAGGAAACTCAAACAAGAAGTCCTGAATCTTCGCTCAGCCATGGCTAAACCTGGTCGCGACCATGAGAGCACTGCCGATCAACCAACGGCTGGTCCCGGCGTTGTTAAATCGCAACGCCGGGTTAGTATTAGGGATACGTCCCCTTCTAGTCACGTGTCTGAGGACTACCCACCTACATCCAATGAGGATCATCGAGCTGCGGCTCCCAGAAGGCAACTCGAAGAGATCAACAGGCAGATTTCGGAGTTCGCCGTACGTAGGAGGCAGCTGAAGGCCATGCTGGCTGCCCATGCAGACGAGCCTCCGGACAGGCCTGCAATAAAAAAGAAGAAGCCTCGGATCACAAGTATCCAGGTGATCCCTCCGCACGCTTCTTCGGGAGGGGATTCGGGCTCGGAGGTGAGAGTCGTCCCTAAAGTCGGGAAAAAGCGAATGGGAGTAACATACGCCGAAGTCGCACGCACGCCTCCTCGGAAAGCACGTGACATGCCCACGGCCGCAAGTGCCCCACGTGGCGCGCCCAGGAACAGTGCCCGACGTAAACCTCCACGCACTGCCGCCGTGGCCATTACGGGAAAGGACTCCAACTTTAACTATGGAGATATGTTAGTGAAGGCGCGTGAAAATATATCCTTGGATAACCTCGGAATCGTTAACTCAAATATCCGTAAGGGGATCAACGGGGGGATTATTATTGAGATACCTGGACCGGATGGACCAACCAAGGCAGACTCCCTGGCGGTAAAGCTGAGGGAGGTACTTCGGGATGAGGCACGGGTTACCAGACCCACGGTTATGGGAGAACTCAGGATCTGGAATCTCGACGACTCGGTTTCCCCCACGGAGATCTCCAACGTCATCTCAGTTATGGGGGACTGCGAGGAGGCGGATATAAAGGTAGGAAATATTCGCCGTATGTTCAACGGGCTATATTCAGTCTGGACCAGGTGCCCACTTACAGCGGCGGCTAAGGTTTCCTCCTCCGGTAAAATCAGAGTAGGATGGACAAACGCGCGAGTGGAAATGTTGGGAGCCCGTCCCGTACAATGTTTTAAGTGCTGGCGGTATGGACACGTTCGCAACACGTGTAAATTTCCGGAAGATCGCACGGGAGCGTGTTTCCGTTGCGGCTCCCGGGGGCACACGGTTAGGGACTGTAAGGCGGATCCTCGCTGCGTTATATGCGCGGACGCGGGCAGAGACTATAAACATCGCTTGGGCTCTTTGGTGGTGTGCAACGGGGGGGGCCCGGCTACGGTTGTGCCTGGCAGAGAATCCGGGACATCTAACGCTCCTTAATGGCGTCTTTCATACAAGCAAACCTGAATAGGTGCAGGGAAGCGCAGGACCTCCTTATGCACCATGCGCTAGAACTGGGAGCATGCGTCTGCGCGGTGTCCGAGCCCGCCCGCACTCCGGACTCTCCCTCCTGGTTTCGAAGCAGCAATGGATTGGCGGCCATTTATATTAACAACCAACTCTCGGCCTCCACGGGTACCTTGATTTCCCGCTGTGTTAACTCCGTGGTTGTCCGCTATGAGGACATTCACATAGTGTCGTGCTATAAGACACCCAATACGGACTATGGGGGTTACTCGGACTTTCTGGACGAGCTGTCCGATTTGTGCGCGGGTATTCCAGGGAGGATTCTCGTGTGCGGTGATTTTAATGCCCATTCATTTCTGTGGGGAGCCTCTCGCCTCGACTATAAGGGGGATCTGTTGGAGGAGTGGGCGGCTCAAGGTGACTACCGCCTTATTAATACCGGAAACCGGCCTACATGTGTGCGCCCTCAAGGAAGCTCCATAATAGACCTAACATGGGTCTCTCCAGATCTATTGGGCAGAGTTTGCGACTGGTCTGTCCGAAGTGACATCGAAACTTTGTCGGATCACGCATACATCGTCTTCAGTGTCAGGGGATTTTCATCCTCGAGGCGGGACCGCTCAAGGCTACTTCCACCTCGATGGAACTACAAGCGAATGGATCCGGAATTTTTTTAGGGCCGCGATTGAATGGGCATGTGCAGTTGTACCGCAAGAGGAAGCCCTTTTTCTCGATCTTGGGCCGGATCGCTGGATTAATCGGACCATCACTGGTGCCTGCCGGGCAGCGATTCCTCGCCTGAGTGCTCGTAGAGTGGCCCGACAGGTGTATTGGTGGAACGAGGACATCGCACGTCTGAGATCCGAGGCAATTAGAGCCAGACGCCTCTGGTCTCGTTCTCGCACACGGTGTCCGCCTCCCGTGGTCGCGGAAAGGAGAAAGACCTACTGCCTGGCAAACAGAGCCCTAAGAATTGAAATCCGGAAGGCCAAGTCGCAGGCATGGGAGGAGCTTATTGCCACTCTGGACGAGGACCCTTGGGGACTGCCGTATAAGCTCGTTATGAAGAGGCTTAATAGATCCACGCCGGGCCTCACGGCCACTTTGGACCCCCCCACGGTGGAGCGGTTACTTGACAAACTGTTCCCGGCAGGACACGATCTACCCGTGGCAGAGATTGAGGATACTCGCTGGGATGAGGAATATGAGGTAACGGTGGACGAGGTTTCCCTCGCAATTAAAAACAAGAGGAACCCAAATACGGCTCCTGGCCCTGATGGCTTTAAGGCTATAGTGCTGAAAAGGCTCCCTCAAGTCATGATATCCAGACTTGCTTACTGCTTCACGGTATGCTTGAAATACGGCCTCTTCCCGAAGAGCTGGAAATTGGCCGACTTGGTTTTGATCCCCAAGGGTGAATCGGCTCCGGGGGAGCTTCCGAGCGTTCGTCCGATCTGTCTCCTTAGTGAGGTGGGGAAAACCTTTGAGAGGGTAATAGTCGAGAGGCTGTTGGATCACATGCGACAGAATGAATTGGCCGATCTGTCCGACAAACAATATGGTTTCAGACGCATGAGGTCAACTGTGGATGCTCTCTCCATTGTTAAGGAAATAACCACGGAGGCGCGCAGAAATGGTAGGGTCGCCCTTGCCATTTCTTTGGACATAGAGAATGCGTTCAACTCCCTATCTTGGCGGAGCATCAGGAACGCCCTGCGCATCAAACGTTTCCCGCCGTACCTCCGACGCATAGTAGCCGCGTACCTCTCAGAGAGAAGAATCCGGTTTAAGACGAAGGACGGAAAAACGCGCATCAGGAAAGTGAACAGAGGGGTTCCGCAGGGGTCCGTCTTGGGCCCCTTTCTCTGGAATTTGGCATTCGATCGGGTCTTGCGCACCCTGATATATAGGGACT
This sequence comes from Harpagoxenus sublaevis, assembly GCA_030770355.1. Taxonomy (NCBI): domain Eukaryota; kingdom Metazoa; phylum Arthropoda; class Insecta; order Hymenoptera; family Formicidae; genus Harpagoxenus; species Harpagoxenus sublaevis. Next base: position 3,652 of record JASTWR010000993.1, on the reverse strand, counting down.
GCCACATTATATGTTATGCCGATGACACGCTCCTTGTGGTGATAGACGACGACTTCGACTCCGCGTGCCAGGTCGCACTGGAATGCCTGGAAAGAATATTGGTTAACATTAGAGCATTGGGCCTCAGGGTTTCATGGCCTAAGACGGAGGCGGTGTTTTTCGGCAGGCGCCCGGCGGATGCGTCCTTTGAATTCGAGGGCGTTGGGATAACTGTCAAGAACAGCATGAAGTACCTGGGAGTACACATAGACAGCACGTGGTCCTTCTGTAGCCATTTTCTGCGCATGGAGGCTAGGACAGCTAAGGTCGGCGGAGCTCTGTGCAGGATACTGCCAAACCTAAGGGGGCCAATTGAGTCTAAGCGGCGACTATATTTTAACGTGATGCTATCCATCGTTTTATACGCGGCTCCTATCTGGAGTGATGAATTGTCGTCTTCGGCCCGGAAACGGAGGGTAATGTGCAGGGCACTGCGCCTAACTGCGCTACGGACCGTGATGGCGTATCGTACGGTGTCCTATGAGGCTGCCATATTGCTCGCGAGGATCCCACCACTACACCTACTGGCGGCGTATCTGCGACGAGTGTATCTCCGAGTGAACGAACTAAAGGCGCGAAATAATTATTCCGTGCGCGGTGTGAACGGCATTAAAACGCAGGAGCGGTTGGTGCTTAGACAGCAGTGGTCGACCTATGTGCGCGACGAGAGACTCCCCGGTAGGAGAACGAGAGAGGCAATCGCTCCGAACTTTGTGGGATGGATCGACCGGGTCACAGGCTTCCTAACGTTTCGCATTACCCAGCTTTTGACTGGGCACGGCTGCTTTGGGGTCTTTCTCCATCGCATTGGCAGGGAGGAATCCCCATCCTGCCGGTACTGCGGCATTGCGGAGGATACGGCCGAACACACCCTGGCCGAGTGTGACAATTGGAGCGTCGAACGTGCGGAGCTGGTTGCGGCGGTGGGCCCTGATCTCTCGCTGCCCGCTCTAGTTGGAGTTATTTGCGGGTCGGGCGAGGCCTGGCAGGCTTTCTCCCTCTTCGCGGAGCGTGTTCTTCGTCGGAAGGAGGAGGATGAGCGGAGAAGACAGATGGAGGAAGCTGACCCCGCGCTTCCGGTCGCGGACAGCGAGGAGGACGATCCGGGACCATGATTGGTCTTTCCCCATTGCTGTGACGGTGATTAGCCGCATACTATATTTTATTTTCCATTTTATTCTTTTGTCTTGTTCGACTTTTGTTGGCCCGGGCGCGGGTTCCCTGGTTTGGGCTGGCCTGGCTGGGTGCCGGCCGGTCCCGGTGTTTCTCTCTCCTCGGGGTCCGGATGGTTGCTCGCGCAACCGTCTTCGGAGCCCCGTGGGGGGTTGCCCTGGGTCTGGTCGGCCTCCTGCTTGGTCGGCTCCTGCTGGGTTCCTCGCGGGTGCGGGTGGTCTTTGTGGTATGAGTTTTATCTACATCTCTGTCTGGACGTTCCTTGCTGTCTGGGTCGCGGGGGCTGCGGGGGTCGGTCCGGCCGGGAGTCGCCGCTCGACGCTTTTCGGGCTCCGACCCATTGCTCGGCAATGGGTTTTTGGGAGCTCTTGCGGCGGCGGGTTGCGGTGGGCCGCCCCCTGGGGTTTCCGCGGCTTGGCGGCGGGGAACCCCACCTTTTAATGTGTTTCAGTGCCTTCCTCCTGGCCCCTCTCTTCCCCATTTGGGGGAGTTGGTGGGATGGAAGGGGGGCGCAGCTCACTTCTGCCGGGCTAACCACCCGGCCAGTGAGGCCGGATCTGTGGAATCAGATTCGTGAGTTTTATAGTGTGGAGCTCCCCTCCGGATAGAGGGGCTCCGGTCTCGTTCTTTGATCGTATGCGTCCTTCCAGGTTCGTGTGCGTGTTTTGTGTGGATGGGTGCGGATTCCCCTCGGATGACGTGGCTCCGCAGCTTATGAAGGGGGGCCCGTATGATATGACTGCCCGCGGTTATCATCATCGGGATACCCCCCGAGGCGGCCGAAGGATGGGCTTGAGTCCAAATCCTTCGTCTAGGTGCCATGTTCCTCCGTGGGGATGAAGTATCTCTCCTTGTGACCCGTCGTGTGGTTGTAAATATTGGGATTACGTGTTTTCTGTCGCTTTTTGCGTGTATGGTCCGGTCCGACGTGTGAAGTAGTGTCTTGTTACATCTCCCAGTCGTGACTGTTGTCCATGTGTTCTGTGTTTAAAGGGGGGGGAGTTTTAGTGAGGTGCAAATCCCACATACCCCGGTGTGGCCGGCCCCCGGGGATGCGCGAGGCATTTCTCCTCCTCCTAAAAAAAAAAAAAAAAAAAAAAAAAAAAAAAAAAAAAGGTCAGGTCAGGTTAGGTCAGGTTAGGTTAGGTCAGGTTAGGTTAGGTCAGGTTAGGTCAGGTTAGGTCAGGTTAGGTTAGGTTAGGTCAGGTTAGGTCAGGTTTCCCTCAGGGGCCCCTCAGGGGTCGGGGGCGGTTTACCGGGTGTCCCTAGGGGCTTCCGGGGCCGTCCCCGATACGGGCATTGCGAACCCGAGGTACCCTAGCACAGCAGCACCGTAATCTCCGTCAGCCGCGAGGCTGGCGGAGACCGGGGGGCCCTTTTCAGGGCCCGCGAGGGAGGCGACCTCTATAAAAAGTCGCTCGGCCGGTCGGGGCTGTGTGGGATTGAGCCCTAGCTCTCTCACCGACCTATGGGAAGGAAAACCCAGACAGAAAACCGGGGGTCCGGTCGCCCCGCTTAGGAGTCTGACAAGTCGGGTCACCCCGGGTCTAGGCCCGGTACATCCCCGGCTTCTCAGACTCCAACGGCCGGTAGGGGTTGGCGGCCCTGACTCCAAACGCCCGGTCGGCCGGGACCGTTAGGGGGATGTTTTTACACCTCCCGCCGGCATAGAGGAAGGTCACCTCGATAAAAAACCACGGGGTGGGGTTGGGGAGGGTGGTCCCCGTTCCCGAGGCGGGCAGGGATGCCGTCTCGCCGAGGGAATGGGAGGACCCCTTCCCTCCTTCCTCCATTGCACGCCGGTGCTCCGGCAGGAGGGGGAGGGGGGGTATCCCTCTTCCGACCCAGCCCAGGACGTGGTCCTGGGTTGGACGGAGGAGAGGCCCACACTCGGTGGTTGCACACCAGGGACGTGGTCCCACGGTCTGCCGAGTGTGGAGGGTCGTCGGGCCGCTCGGACGTATTCCGAGGTCGGGGCCGGCGACCTGGGTGGGAGATCGCCCGGGCCACTCGGACATTTTCCGAGGTTGGGGCCGGGCGATGCTCGTGAAGGGAGACCCGTCGGGCCGCTCGGACATATTCCGAGGTCGGGGCCGGCGGGTCTTGGCCGCCGGATGAAATAGACCGGCGGCGCGTTTGGTGACTTCCAGTGGTCGGGGATCGCATCCCTCCCGAACCCGGCCACTGGAGTCGGAGAGCCGTCGGTGCGGAGGTTACCTCGGCCGGCGGCTGAACACGGTAAGCTGGTCGCCACGGCGGGTAAGGCGTTGGAGGGGGTGCGACCTCCTTCGCCCCAACCGTCCGTGGGGCCCCCCGCGTGGCGGCGCCCGTCACGGTGCCCACCGGGTCGGAGAGGTGGGAGCCCCGAAAGCCCATGGGGGGGCTGGGCCTTGATGCCCTCTCCTCATGGGTGAGTAAGGGACATGGAGTCCCAGTCGCC